>JAHWFP010010205.1:2908-20283 GCA_023313725.1 Lithobius niger | reverse complement strand
AGTATGGCCCATAGTTTTCAAAAAAGCATTGTTAGTCCATTGTTTCTTCCGGTCCAATAACTCGGAAAGCAGGTATTCAATAATGTTTATTATGACGTCACTTGCGCCAAGTTTTAATCTTCGCAGACTAAAACACACGTTGAACGGCAACATTGCTCAGTGCTCAAACCTAATCCAGGAAACGGACCGCCAATTTGTCAAGACATAAAACATGATTTACGAAGCCACCCTTCGTAAAGCTACTGTTGTCTATTGAAGCACCAATCGCAGGACGTGCACGTAAGGTTCTAACAGCTGAGTGTATACTTTATTAGAAAATCGGAAATGTTTAATGACCACAGATTCGACAAAGACAATACTGCCCTTCCATGAACCTACAGGTTCTGTAAAAAATAAAAATAATTGTGCCGTGTTGATGTTATAAAACAAAAAGAAATCATCTGAAATTCCATCATGGCGGCGGTTTTAGCTCTGCCGGCTCACAACGAAAACAGTCAACATGTGAGTTCAGAAGCCAATGGGAAAATCGTTTCGTCAGGAGGAATTATTTTTCTTAATTGTCACAGATTATAAGACTGTAAGGATTTACTCAAACGATGTCGGATTTAGCTAATCCAGGTAGTGTTGTTACCATGACACATCATCTGCCTTCGCGATTAAATTCTAGCTGCGAGAATGCAAACGCGAGTCGATGCATAAACGCCCCCTAACTATCAGGTATGCGCTTGAACAGAACAAGTAACACGTTATGAGGAAAACTGAGGAAAATACTATTAACCCAAGCTGGAAACGAATTCATTAAATTAAACATTCAGGGTCCTTTCATTGTAAAGTATCCTCGGAAGGGAAAATTGTATGTATATGTTTTAATTAATGATCGATTAGCTGTCTGGAACAACACCCACACAACGGCAAAACAAAAAAATCGAAGTATCGAAAACAATTGCCTACGTTGTTATTCCCAATGCTTTTGCTCCATTGAACGAGATTTAGGGAACACAAAACCAGAAAAAGTTTTTAAGCTAATGTTCAGAATGAGTTCGGCTTGGTGTACAATTTCCGGAACACGGAACAGATATTGTTACGATCCAAATGTTCTTTTGTCGCCAAATCCTTTGTCACTTATTCATCCATTGTCGTTGAACTTTGAAGTAGATTTTTATAATCCAACTGTTGACCAGTGACGTAACCAGCTCACGCAATAACGTTATCATTAACAGATTCCGGAAATTATTTTATAAGTACCATTTGAAAATAGAAAAAAAAAAAAACAAAGACAAACTATTTTACAAAAGAAGTCAATCTATCATAGTTTATTGGTGCCATGATGTAAGGTCATTGTACAAACAGACAATGAAAGGGGCTGTCTTTAGACCACGTGACCCGATTACGTATCACCAGAAAAAAATGTCATAACACAGGTTTGATTCGATTTAACTTAAACACGTCGTCGGATAGGGAAAGTTCGACGTCGAAGCAAAACAGTTGTAAATCCAGTAATACGTCAAACTGTAGTACAGACAAGTTGGGTAAGAATTTTAGTTGACGATTTTTATGAACAGCCTTTTGTTTTCACCAAGCACTGCCAAGAGTGGCAAAACCAAATTGCTGTTTTAGTTATTGTTATTGTTTTCCCAGGAAAAAATGCACCATGTTGTGCGCAAAACATTAGCATTAAATGTATATAAATAATAACATTGCATTACATCACCGTCAGTGTATGCTCAAGTGCTATATATTTTTGTTTTTGGTAGGCTTAAGTTTTGAGTCATTATTATAGTTCTCCAATTTTTCAAACGGGCACCAACAACAGTTTTTACTTTTCCAGACTTTGAACAGTATTTTAAAAAAACTTTTCCGTACGTTATCTTAATCCATAAATAAATACTAGATGCAAACCTTTCTTAGATGCCTTTTGAACTTAATGTCAGACTGCCAGAGCGGGAATTGAACCTAACGACCTTTGACACC
Source organism: Lithobius niger (assembly GCA_023313725.1). Classification (NCBI taxonomy): domain Eukaryota; kingdom Metazoa; phylum Arthropoda; class Chilopoda; order Lithobiomorpha; family Lithobiidae; genus Lithobius; species Lithobius niger. The sequence continues at coordinate 18,312 of JAHWFP010010205.1, read as the reverse complement.
AAATGCCAAAGCAGTACCGCTGCGCCATACTGACATGACCGGTACGTGGTTCAGCGGTAGAGGGTCGGCCTGTAGTCTCAAAAGTCGGGCTCAATTCCCGCTTAGGCAGTCTGACATTTAAGCCCAAAAAACCATGGAAATAGGTTTTCATCTGTTTACTTATCACAAGTTAAACCAATATGGCTTTACGTCCTGCTTATCTTGCTGCAACAGCCCATTTTAATGTAGGCACTCATGTCTCTACTAAATGTGCTTTAGCTTACTTTTAGGTCAATTTCACTAACCTGTAGCTCAAAATCTCCAGAAAAGTGAAGTCAAGGAAACTAAGTCGAAAGGAAAACCAACGAATTTTTTTTTTTTTTTTTTAATTTTTTGACGAGCTTACGTCAGCCGAAGCAATTAATGCTTGTATGGCTGAACCGGCTCAATTTTGAACATTACCAGATTATTTTGGGAGAAGAAGAAATCTGGTAAAGGGAGGTGCCAGCCCAGGGGTTCGACCCGGGAAACCTCCGATCATCGTCGGGGCCGAAAGATTGTCCAGAATTAGCCAGAATAGTTCCCATAGCCGCTGAAGGAGCATGGTAGCCTCTCACGCTACCCTGGCCGGAAGTCCTGGCGGGGAATTTGCCAAGGTCCCCTTTCCAAGGGTTCGACCAGATCCGCAAACCTCCAGCAACCAGGCTGAGCTCTCTCACCGCTCAGCCACGATGAGTAATTAATAGTAATAATAATAAGTAATAGATATCCGTGAATCATTGGCGATTTAACAGTTATAATTGCTCACGAGCAAGAAACGGCTAGTCCAATATCGAGGGGTGGAGGGAAACAAGAGCGCACTTGCGTGCGAGTTTTCCCCTTCAGCCCCGAGATATTAGACTAGCCGTTTCGAGCTCAAGAGCAATTAGAGCCGTTAAATCGCCTATGATTCACGGATATGTATTTTAATGCTAAGGTGTGACGTCAAGCTAATTTATCACCTTATTCGAGTTTTTTAAAGAATTTAAGAATTTTTACATGTGACTTTTGTAAATTCCTGAACGGAAGTTCCGGGTTGGAAACAGGGTTGGAAGCTTCCTGTGTATGAAGGCCGACCGAAGGGGAGAGACGTTCCGTAATACCCTTGTTTGTGTTTTAAGGTAAAACTGCGGTTTTTTTCTGCTTTAATAGTTTAAATAAGGTGAGTGTATAAAACGTGCTATTCGCTTGAGTATCGTAGGTTTTTAGGTGTATTTCAAAGTGCTAGTAGCCTAGTTTTCGTACGGTCGGAACGAAAGGTTGCCGGGTTGGGCCATTCCTCCGTGGGTGGGGGCCGAGCATAATACGCGAGTTTTTTTTTCCGTGTTAGGCTAGAAAGAAAAATGTCGCAAGTTGTAAATGTGCCTGTTTATGCTGGTTGCAATGAGGTGTGCTGGTTGAATTTGTGTTGTGTACGGTAATTTTGCAAAGTCGGGTCATATGTCACATGGTGGAGCAGGGGTTGTATAGACCCCCGTAAAAAGTGTTAGAGTATCAAAAAAGTGTGGGTTATCAAAAAAGTGAAGGTTATCAAAATTAACCCACTGTGACGGGTGTGGGTTTTCACGTTAACCGTATATAACGACTACACTTTTAGCTTGGGGATGTGTTAGCGTGACGTCACCACCGTGCATTAATTAACGTTTATATTATTTGGGTTAGAGAGCATTCGCATTACGTAACACTTTTTTTTTTTTAGCAATTTAGACTCCACAGTCCTCTGTAACAGCAGTGTGATGCTTGGCGTAGCCCCTAACCCGAAAATCCGTAACATTTTCTTGCGCCACCCATCAATTGCATATTTATTTTCGGATGAATTCGTTTTTCTAAGCTGTACTTATACCTAGGGGCGAAATGACCAGGGATTTTGAAAAAAAAATTATGTTTTAAACAAAATAATTTAGATAAAAGAATTCAGGGAAAAAAAGTTGCGAAAATTAGCATGTTACGTAACACTTCGTTATACTCCTACCTCCCCCATCGTAGCACATGGTTGGCATATTTGCTAAACCCTTCCTTCCCCCTCAAGCGTCACGTAATTTGTGAACGCTCCTTATGCAATGTGGTCTATTCTGATCCAAAGTAAAATGCCCCTCTCCAACCTATAAAAAAGACCACCAACTGAGAATAATCAATCTTTTTAATTTACTTAAATGAGTGAATTGGCCTACTTTCGCATCGTTAGTAAATATCAAGATAGAAGTAATGCGCACTAAAATTTCTGCCAGCATTAATTCTCAACGGACTCCACATTTTCTGCTGAAAATTTCTGCTATCTGCGGAAAAACCAAAGTCAGAAAACCGCTCGTCGCAACCACCGTCAACGCCATCCAGTGACGCGCTACGAAAGCAAATGGACAAAGAAACAAGACGTGATGATGCAACCGAAAAGATGAGCCACAACACTGTCTCCAATGCAACATTGGTTGTTTGAAATCGCTTCGCTCCATTTTATAGAGAGTGGAGCTGATGATGCCCCAATACATATTCGTACCCTTTTAAACAATGCTTTAACAATACATTCATCGAATACTGAGAAAGACAAGTCGTTTGGAAGCCCCACTTTTAAACAATGAAAACCAAAAAAGTCAGGTTACATAAGATTTTTGTAGTCTTACATTACTGTTGTTGTTTGACGTGCACCCAGCGTTAACCAGAAGGAGAGAGGAACAATTTTGATGGGTAAATCCCATCGAAAATTCCTAGGATCTTTTACATGCCACAATCGACATGAGCATGAGACATCGCATGGCCCTTCCCTTCCCGAAAATTCCAGGGGTGGCTGAAGCCGGACTCGAACCCGGTACCTCTGGTATGACATGACTAGATGAGGTACCCGGCTTTGACCAGAAATCCCCTGTTGTGTCTCGTGCTCATGTCGATTGTATCATGTCAAAGATCCTGGGTTTTCTGGTTAGATATCTCCAGCTTAAATGTCCCTCTCGTCGTCTACAGTCGGGAGATAACCTGGTTTGTGTGTGTCTCCCATATGTACAAAAACAACAACACCATCAACCAATGTCTGTACAAACTATTTGCGGTTGAATGATGAATTGTGCATAAAGGCTGTTAGGGTGGATTCGCTACCATACTTATTATCCTCGTGAACTTTACCTTCGTTACATCTTTTAATTTCTTAAAGATTGTCACGGCAATGAGTTACTTAATGATGCAATTATATAAAACAAACCATTGTAACAGTTTCTGGCTAAGTTTGATTTTTTGTGTGCCTACTCGCATCTAGCATTCCCACTATACTTTCTGACAACAATGAGTGCTGCTAATTGGCGATTACTATTTTGTCCTCATTTTTCCCCTCATGTGTCACATGTTTGTTTATGGTTTGACACGCTTCCACCTGTTAGTTGGTTCAACGGACTTTATTGACATGTAAATTACTGAACTGTAAATTACTGATGGCATATATCGTTAAGTTAGCCCAGCTTTGTTATACTCTTCGATAAAGGTTGAACAAAAACCCATTTTTCCTCATCCGAGGCGAAAAACTTCATCACAACCAACGACTATTTTCCACTTTTTCAAACCTCGTCTTTTTTGGACATGCTTGCTTCCATTATGATGGATGCAATCTTTCCATTTTGTGAAACAGAATTGTTACATACAGCATCAAACCTTTATAAACGTTGCGAAAGCTATTTTTCCATGGGATTTGGGCGAAAATATACAGGGAATGGGTGAATATTTTATACCACACGCCATGGCTGTTTGCTGTTACGTGCACATCACATGACTGGGCTAGTCCAATCAGACGACCAAACAGCCGTTGTTCTCGTTCGTCATTGGCTAACTCATGGTGACGTCACAGCAAACAGCCGTTGCGCATGGTTTAAGTGTTTGCTGTCAGAGTTATCGGAAGCAGTAAAGAAAGCCGTGATAGAGGCCAATTCACCAGAAGTTGCCCGTTTCCAGAGCTGGTATTCTTCGATGCCAATACCGTGGTCATTTTACATTAAGACGAAGATGCAATAAACCGAATAAACTTTCAGCCATATAACATAGATTGAAAAATGGGACAGTAGAATAAGAATTAGGCCTCATTTACTCGACAAAATTTCACTTACTAAAAGTAAGCTGATCTGAAAGTTCAATATGGTGCCGATTTGGCCTTACCGAGTCATAACTAAACAGTCAACAGTGAGAGTTTAAGAGACATTGGGAAAACGTCCGTTCGCAAGAATGCGTCTTAGCAGGCATTGATACAGCTAAATGTGTTTAATCGAAAGGTATATTCCGTACGTAACTTGGTCGGTGAATGTTACCATGCTAGTGACTTTATCGTCATAAAATTAGCTCGCAAGTTACAGCTAGGGTTCCAAACCAGGACATCATTAGCCAACCCGGGTTTTCGGGTTTGACATATTGTAAACCCATATTAACCTGGGTGTATGCGTTTTCTGGCAAACTTTAATTGTTAAAAAATATTACATATTTAAGCAGAAACTGTGCTTATACGTTACTGGCAATTAATACAATTACACCAATAACTACCAATATTGCGAAACGACTTGACATACTAGTTTTATAGGAAATTAACGGTTAATTTTGATTTACACAACCAAAGCTGTATTGATACACCTGGATCATAATTTCGTATGATTACTAGCATCGTACCCGGCTTCGCCCGGGGATTTGTTTGACCCGTGGCTGTTTCCCATATTTGGTCGGTGCTGCCTTTCCGTCAATCGTCTCCCTCTGCAAAGCAATGTCGTAATCTAATAGTGGCTCTAACATGAGCACTGCCCCACCAACGGGCATTCCCCGTTCAGGCCCCTTCCCACTCCCAGTAGCGTGTGAAAAATAACTGTCCTTCGTAGATGACGTCATTAAGACATGCCTTTGCGATGACCGCGCAGAGCAAATTGTTAGTCGAGGCAACAATGTGCTAATTTCAACTTCTTTTCAGGGCAACAATGTCCAAGTTTCAACTTCAAGCCAAAGAATTGACACACTCGCACGTTTTCATTGTTTCCCTTCCGAGGGTCGTCGTTGCGGTTGCTTCATTTTTGCTAGGAGATTTTGGTTTATAATGTAAGATTTACTGAACTTGTACAACAGAATCAATTTCAAAAGGAAGAAACGCCAATAACCGTAAATAAACTTAAAGTTTCTAGTTTTCAAAATGAGGTTTAAACTATCATTCACTAAAAAAAAAGAAAGTAACACCAACAACCGTAAATAAACTTAAAGTTTCTGGTTTTCAAAATGAGGTTTAAACTATCATTCACAAAAAAAAAAGAAAGTAACACCAACAACCGTAAATAAACTTAAAGTTTCTGGTTTTCAAAATGAGGTTTAAACTATCATTCACTAAAAAAAAAGAAAGTAACACCAATAACCGTAAATAAACTTAAAGTTTCTGGTTTTCAAAATGAGAACTGAAGAGCATAGAAGTTTAATGTATACAAATAATTGTTTTGTGAAACCCTTAAAAAGTAAACCCAACTACCCGATAAGATTCTCTGTTGCCATTATCAACCCCAAGTTAATAGATCAGGCTGCCTTTTTACCAAATGAAATTTTACCTCTTTAAGATAATGCCATGACCAAAAATCAAAACACAAGCATTCACCACAAAGTGTTTCATGAACACTAAACTCTCAAATCTAAGACGGTCCCAATGGGTATTGAACTAAGTCGTCATGATGATAATGTATATTGTACTAATTGGTTTTGGGAGGAGTGGATATTTTCCAGGTAATAGTGGAGATTCAAGCAGCAATTTAGAAAAATTTTTTAATTAATTTTGTAGAGATCATTTTGCAAACAGTTATTTCCCTACAATCAGCGAACATACCACGATCTTTTACACGAAATGTCTAGTTGCTCTTAGAGATTAAAAAGCGTATCCCTACTCTAAATTTGGTTATTTGATATTGCTAACGTACTTTTCGCAATAACCACACCTTGCAAGGTATGATTTCAGTCACATAAGGATTAAGGAAGTCAGATATATTTTATACACGTAATAACAAATAAACTGTCTGACTATTCGGCTGTAATACGAGGAAACTCACTCATATCAAAACAACTGGAGAAAATAGCTTTAAAAATGAGCAACCTCGACGGAGTTGCGAAACTGCGATAAAGTGACATCTGGCAAATTGAACTCCTACGTCCCAAACTGAGTTTAGTTGTGAAACGAAGTTGGAACTGATGTGTAGTTGACGTCAAAAGGATTTCCACTTCATATTCCCAACTCCGAAATCCCTGAGTTTTAGAAAGCGTAATCATGTAAACTGTGAAACACTTAAACAATTTAAATGTGTAACTGGAATGTGACGGTAAGTGTACTGTAAAACGTAACATTTTACATGGACTTTCAATATGCTTATGGACCTGCCCAGTTGTAAGCCTTAAATCCAGTTATGTTTGGTTGACAGGGAAATGTAGCACCCATCACGCGATGCATGAATAAGGAATATAAACACAATGACAGGGGCGAAACCATAACTTCTTTTGTAGAACATTAAGCATTATTGTTAAATTTGTCACTTACGTGCTGTGACGATCACTGGAACTCACACTGAACATCTTTTCTGATAACTTGTTTGACGTTCGAAGTCATGCTTTGTACTACTACGTTGTCCGGAGCGGTCTGAGAAGCTTTTTAGCCTACTTTCAAAGCTCGAGGTGAAATGCCCAGCAAGTTACACTGAAATAACAAGGGCTAAAAAGCTTCTCAGATTGCTCGTACTGGCGCAGATAATCTAATGACTTCGAATGTGAGACGAGTTATTAAATATAATGGCGATTCATGGATAAGGTGTGGGTTTTGTGCAGCCCAAAAGCACATGATTTTCTTCCTAACATGCCCTCTAACATCACCGCGTGCTTCACCAGTGAAACTTAAAGTGTTCTTCAAAAAATAATGATGCTTAGAATTTGAAACAGCTTTCATTGATTAGGACTACACTGTAAAAAATGTGACATAAAATAAAAACATTTTAGACGCACATAGAAAAAGTTTTTAGGCATTTTTAGCTGAAAGTTGTGTAAAAGTGTTGAACAGTCCAAGTATTCACAAAGTGATTTTCTTTATAGCTGCATCTTTTAGAACAGGAAAGTTGCGTATAAAAAACCATCGACACAAACTTCGTACTGGGGTGAAAACAAAACTCCGAAAACGTTTCCACCGACTAACGACCTCACAAAAATCTGTTGGTATTGTTACAATGCATTCTTGTACATCTGTCGCCTCAACTGTCGTGGGAGGGAGACACTTACCGGCTGCTGGCGTTTTAACGTCGGAGCTATACTGTTGCTAGCACGTGTCTCGTCACTATCGTTTGTTCGTCGAATACTTAAAACATTGTTTGAGAAATTCGATGGGGCAGGAACGCCTGTATGGTTTGACGGTGTTGTCAGTCGAGTGCGAATTAGCACGAAACACATCCAAAAGAATGCTACTGATGGGACTATAGGTATTGTATGGTTAAATTCCCCAGTTTACTATCAAGCAAGGTTGGTGGTAATTTGCAAATTTCTGTGGTAACTGGCTAGATCGGTAAAATGCAATCTTCAACCACTTCTTCGTGGAGATTTAAAAGATAACAAGATTTACCCAAACACAACGAAGCGTAAAAAGCGTGCTACAGAGAAAGTAAGCAGAGTCCTTCCTGCCAACGAAGCTCACCAGATACCCTGCAAGACTGGAACGATTTAACACTACTGCTAAGTCAGTACGAAACAAACCTTTTCAAACTTTCCACCTGTTGCTGAAAATCAGAATGTTATAATTAGCGATTCGCATGGATGCAAACTTCGATTACCAGCCAAAATAAACTCCACTATACATGGACCTTTCCTGGCTTAAATATTCAGATTACTGAACGGGAGCCGAGAATCTTATCAAATGCAGTAACGAATCCTGTTGTTGTCGTTTGTGCTTGAGGCAATACTGTCACATATGGCTCACCACATACCACAGCCAATAAAATTATGAAGCCTACTAAGTTGTGTTGGAATGTCGACCACTTGTGGATTTATTGTTGTTTCGGGCTAATTGCTGCGACCAGGTGTTGCTAGAATTTGCGGTACTTCACAGTTGGTATACAAACTATGCAGCCACAGCAAGTTTGTTTTTGTGAACATCTGGAAAGCAGTTTTGGTTAACAATTATTTGTCAAGGGATGGTGTCCATTCAACTATGGAGGGCAAGCCATCTCTTTTTAGGGCTTAACCAGATTGTCTATTTTTGGATAAATTCAACTCCTCCAACAAATTTTCATAAAACTATAGTTTTCATTTGGGACTGATGTTCTTAAACTCCCACCCAACCTGTTTCACACGTCCTGTCCGAGTGTTGACTAGACCCACCTGTCCGACTGTTTTGTTCTGCGCGTCTGGCACGGTATATGTGAAATGCTTCCTTATAAATACAAGGAACGTGAAATATAAAATTCTTGATTTTCGTATTCTACTTGCTGGTGGGACTTATCCACTTCGTGAATCGGAGACGACACAATTTTTGTGTGCCTCTCTGTATTGCCACGAAATAGGGCGTTGGAATGCATAAGACGGCATCCAACAGTCTTTAAAAAAACTTAAAGTGATTGAGTACGGGAGTTAAAATAGTTTTAGAGGCATGATTTTTTTAATCATTTATTTAAAGTGGGGCAGTATGAGAAATAGTGTGTGTGGACTTGTGCAGGTGTCCATTTTATCTGGACCACGTTCAGTAAACTGAATTTTGAATAGTGAATTCCTTAAGCCACACACTGGACTGTTGCCCACCGGGGCAAGGGATCATGTTACTAGCACGATTAAATCTGGTGCAAGAGGTCCCGGGTTCGAAACAACCTTGCCATTTACGAGAAGAGTGAGGCATGTAAGAGATCCTAGAGTTTCAGATTAGAATTACCTAGCAAAATTGCCCCTCTTTCCTTCTGGCCCCATGGCTTCGGCTGGGAGCACACCAAACCTACAAGTTTGTCGTCCACGAAGATCCAAGGACAACATTACCAACATTTAAAATAGTCTCAGAATTTCCACCTTTTGTTAAAATAAAGAAAAGAGGCGAATCAGCCAATGGCACCAAACAAAACCATCCAAAAATTGGTGATATGTATCCAAAACAAAACTTGTTAAAGATTCTACCCAAAATCGTCGCTGGAAATTGTACTATCAAATGCTAACTTCCTCCCACCGAATAATATTTCACATGTTAAGCAAAACACTTGAAAATTGAACAACAAGCACTTTTCAGATTTCTCATTAACATTTAAACTATTAATCGGTGGGATACATCAAAGATGGATGGACTAGAGGATTGCATTGGAGGATTGGATGGTCCTACCAATTATCGTTCTTCTTTGGGATACATCACGACCTTAAAGCCGGGTTACCACCAAACGAAATTTGGCAGCATCTAGCACCATCTAGTAGCACTATCTTGTTCTCTTTAGCACTTACTAACAGCAAGTAAAGGAATACACAAAGAAATACCCTTTAACACAACAAACAAGCCACGTGCCTCCGTAGATTGAGTGAAAATGTGTTACGTCCTCGGTGCACCTGAAAGCAAGCTGTATAGATTAACGATATGACTGCCATTAGATGGCGCCACGGTTGTATATAAAGAATCTACCACAGCACCATCTAGTAGCAGCTATATCGTTAATCTTCACAGCTTGCTTCCAGGTCCACGAGGACATATCAAATTTTCACTTAAAAATTAAAGAGGTACGCGGCGTGTTTATTGCGTTAATATAGATTCCTTTGTGCATTCCTTTGTTTGCTGCAAGCAAGTGCTAGATGGCGCTACACGCTGCAGACTCGACAGCGGTAGATGCTGTACACTTTAATTTGGTGGCAACCCGTCTTTAAAGGGCATAAACCTCAGAAATCCTGTTTTGAACAGATTAAAATTCCTACAGCACATTAATGTTGACGTTACGCAATGTAATTGCGAAACTCAACAAGTCTTGGAAACAAATTCAAACATCTTGTTGTCAGCTTTATCATCTTGTGGAATGTGTTGTCCAATGACGGTGATCACGTGGAACATGCAAAGCGATTATATGGCAATTGTATGGTATATGGTAATGGTTCGTAATAAATCCCAAATGTACTATTTCGTATGGGTTATATCATAGATTACAAATCGTCATACCACATTGAACATGGGCCTAACAAAACGGACCCTGTGAGACAAACGTGTGTTCTTCCCATGCAGTGAAGACCAACTCACCGGTTGATATCGCTGTCTATGTCAGCTTGCCATTTTTGAGTAAACTATAGAAAAGGAACTTGGAACACGCCAATACAACAACAGGAATTTTATGTGAATCGACCAAACTAAAGTGACCATAAAAAACCGTAATCCAGACCTACATTGTAAAACATTGTTTTTCGCATCATGGAACCAAAAAATGGAAATCTGTACCCGAAACCACTTGCAATGCAAACGTCTATATAATTCAAAGACCGACTGAACAAATATTAGGACATTCAAAATAATGGGTTATTTTAAACGATCCTCTGGGTAAAGGCTTATACAAATTTCCACTTAACACATTAACTTGCGAACTTGTGGTACACCTAAAAAATTGCTTTGGCGAGGAAAGATAATCTTTACCAATCTTTTCAACAATGTGCCCCAAAATAGTTCACGGAAAGGCATTTCCATTGGCGACCGAGTTCACTTATCTTGGTTGACAGTAATTACTACCCATTTTAAACTACTGTGCTGTAGTAATCATTTCCCGTAATGTCGTATCTACCTCAAAACAAAACTTGTTAAGGATTCCCGCCAAGCTTTTCGGCCGTGTAAAGTCGTGATATGAAACGCCAAGCTCTTTTGCCAAGCTAATCCCACCGAGTAATAGTTCGAAGGTTAAATGAAATATATGAAAATTGCTTACTGCGCAATTTTCAATTATTTCATTTAACGTTTGAAGTCTTAGACTGTGGGATTAGCTTGGCGAAAGAGCTTGGCGTTTCATACACGACTTCACAAGGCCGAAAAGCTTGGTGGGAATCCTTAACAAGTTTTGTTTTGGGGTAGATTTCAGATATTTTTGGTCCAAATTGCCGAAATACATTTTTTTTTCAAAGGAATTATAAGATGGAAAGACCAATCGTTTTCTGGCCCCCCCTTTTTTTTTTTTGGCTTTCATTAGTTTTTGAGGACAGCAGGCATATTTTTTCGTATTTCATTTTATACTACAGTATCTCCTTGCAAACGCACGAATTTATTTAATGTTCAGTTTGGCATTGTTACATAATAACAATGTTTAAAACAATGTAAAACAATGAATTTGGTCCTTTAGAGGTCCCTAGACCCTGAACCACTTGATCAATTAGAAAGGTCCATATGAAAACGGCACAGCTACAGAGCAATATCTGTAAATGAGCTAAGAACCAGCTTTATTTACCGCATGAAAGAATTTATTTTCGTGATACAAAAAAGCGTTACCAGTAGCCAGTTAGTAAACAGGCAAATATCAACGTTATTCACGTCGTTTTTTCAACAAGAAAACGTTAAACTGTGTCACTAACAGCTACTTTTATGTTGTCAGGCGACCTAAGTCTCACGATCAAACAAGTTTCAGCCTTTTCTGTCGCATTGTTATTTATCCTCAGATGGCTGAAAACAGCCAAACTACCTTTGCTGTAAAGATACAACATGTCTAGTGGTCACCATGTTCATACATATTTTATCTGATAGGTGTTATCGTTTATCATCTTGGCGGGTGACACATCTTGAACTGCAAATATAAGCACTATAATCACACATTTTTTGTTTCAGGTTACCTTCGGCCATGTTGACGTTACGTCTCGCCTTCCTCCTGGTGGTCGTTTGTGGAATTACTAGCAATGGAGCTCCTGCCAATGAAGAGCAGCAGTCCCTTTCCCGCCAAAGACGTGGAGCTGGTGGTTTGGTCACAATTCTCGAATTCACGCAGACAATGCGAAGCTTTTGTGAAACGATCGCTGGAATAACCAAGATGTTAGAACTTTATCCTCTAAGTGCAATTGGTGACGTACTTTTCAACTTGCCAATTCCCATTCCCAACATCCGATTCTTCGATCGCCTGAATCTGCTCGGAACCGTTCAAAGAACTTTACAAGGCGTACAGGATCTGGTCAACAGGCTCAATTTTTTGAACTTGAATTTCGGCAAGCGGGCGCTGGATGATAACTTATCCAAATTAAGAAATGAACTTACGAAGCAGCTGAATGCACTCGAAAGAAGTGGATTTCAGGGGTAAGATTAAAAATTAAAAGATGTGTACCGAAATTTAGCCGATATATTCAGAATTTCAGTGGTGACTAATTTCAGGAGAAATGCAACCAGGGCGGGGAAAAATAGGGTTTGTTTGAATTTAGAATGAATTCTATTTACTTAAACCAAAGTCTTTGTAGTTAGTACGCGACAGACTTTATCCAATTTGCTCTTCACATGTTTGCCTCGGATAAACTCAGTCGGGTTTAGATGAAGAATCCAGTTTTTACTACGTTTAAAAGCTCGCCTGGCCAAGGGCGTCTTTCGGTCAGGCTAGCGAGACGACTGGAGCGGCTGAGTTTATCCCAGGCAAACCCACGACGAGCAACTTGAAGGGCGCTTGTCACAAAGTGGCGCCCGAACAAGGACTCACACCCTGGACATTTAAGTTTAAGCTAAGCATCCAGGGTTCGAGTCCCTGTTCGACGACCACTTTGCGGCAAGCTTCCTCCAAGTTGGTCGTCGCAAGTTTGCCTCGGATAAACTCAGTTAGGATTAGATGAAGAATCCAACTTTTATTATACATAAAATCACTACTGGCCCGGTACGCCTTTCTTTCGGGCAAGTGAGACGACTTGAGCAGCTTAGCTTCCTCACAGCCATTTTTACACACTGCTTGTCTCTACCGCCAACTCTCATGATCACTTGACATCCGGTGGGGATTGGCGCAAATGGTGCTGACTGCAACAAGGCTCACCGAGACCTCGTCACAATTACTTTAGAACAGTTATTGAAAGTTTGTGAGAAACGAAAAATGTCTACAGTTTTAAGCTAATACCGTTTGCATTGTATTAACCGACTTGTTTGATTTTTTTTTTGGTTTAGTACCAAAACGAACCTTGTTTTGCGGAAAATAAAAAAAACATTATGTGGGTCATGCTAAGTTTTACAATGAGTGAATGATAAGACAACTGAGATTCAGCTATGTTAAATCACTGACATGAACCAACTTCGAGTCTGGTTTTGATAAGAAGTAACATGCCCTAAACATGGCATAAACAAATGTTTATTTTGGGGGACAACGAATTTTACATCCCATTTTACGCCGTCTTGCCAGAAAAAGCATGACTACTTTATTTTTATTTTAAGATTATTTAACTTGCTTTGCGTAATATCTGGCTCTATAAATTTAAAAAAGCTTTGAAGAAAATAACGAGTAAATAGATTTTTCCATATATTTGTATACCCATCGGTTCCTTCGGGAGGTAGGGGAGGGGGGCTGTTGCTCTCCCCCACCCCCGTTATTTACGCCACTGGCCCTAAATTTTCTACTTTTGACAACACTGATTAATTGGAGGAAAGTTTTAATCTTCCAGACTGAAGAGTAATATTTCATTGATAAATACTGATGCAAGGTGAAGGTTTTTGGCATAAAGTGGTATTGCAATCAACTTACAATTTCGACGTATATTCTCTTTTTTACTGGTAGATTTTTTCTTTTTTCTTTTAATTTTTGTTTAAATTTAAAACCAATTATTCTTTTTTTAAACCAAGTTTTTAATTTTAGAGCACAATTTTTAATGCAACCCCTCTGACTTGACTATATTGTCTGTGTACTGTTGGTTTCACTGAATTTCCAAATCGAGCCTTTCTTTGAGTCCTTTTTTCATATTTTTTTTTCAGGGCTGCAGAATTCCGCGAAGAAGACGAATATTTCGACCCACCTTCAGAACACTCCGACAGTCTCGTGACTGCAGCGCCTCCTCCTGCTCCTGGTCTACTGCTCACAATGCGTGACGTATTCGGCCTTCAAGATCTTATTTGTCCCTCAGTGGATTTCGTCGAATCTGTATTCACCAAATCTCCTATCGCCTTTCTCCATTTAGAAAGATTGCCCATTCCTATTCCGGATGGCGAACATTCCTTCAATCTTATCAAAGCGTTCGACTTGTATAACATCACAGGCATAGTAGGCAACGTCTTTGGTTGAAAATGAATATCGTGAAAATAGTAGGCTATCTATTGGAAGGCAATAACATCCCTACAGTGTTAAGATATGGCCACGTCACGTACTGTTAAGTTCTGACTCTAGCAACATGGAGGTGTACTGCGTGTCCTTAAAACTTTCAGAATAAATTTAAATTTTGAGAGGTCAGGATTTTTCACCTGTTTCTGTTAGAAAACCAAATATTAGTTAGCAACCAATTGCTGAAGACGACGAAATAATTCCGTGGTACAAGCGCACGTTGTGAGCACACAAGCAAATTTCATATTATCGAGCACATGGTACCAGAATAACCATATATCGCATGCACATCTGGCAGTGGTACATCTGGCAGTACACAGTCAAATCTGTTAATCATCAATAATCATCCTACCTCCCCAACAATCAGAACTGCCGGAAACTCGCAGCCAGAATATATGTGGAATGAAACAGCAGGTGTGTGTTCGATGTACGTTTTATTCTGCCTGTGCGCTCAATACATTATGTGCTTGTACCACGACACCGAAGTAACGATGTGGACAAATACGTCTGTTTAAAATACATGTTGACAAATATGGCCTTTCATAAAACAGGTTTTTTTAGTGTACAATATTGTAATAAGAAAAATAAAAGTTTGTATTAAATAATGAAATTTTTACGAGTCACATATTTTAAAAGTTAGAATCTACTATATTAACATTGTTAGTCATCATGTCACGTTTGCGCGCAACCATCATCTGACAGAAATAGCAGCAGTAACCTCTCAGAACACTCTGAATCAGAATGCGTAGCACCATCGATTATGTGTTATGCTGACCGTTGTCCACCAAAATCAAAACCATTTGAGAAATAGCTCGGTAGATGCATCCCAGTGGTCTGGGTAACAACGGGAACACCGGCAACGGAAAACAAGGCTAGTTTTAGCAATGGGAACGCTGGCAACAGGAAAGAAGTGAAGTTTCAACAAAGGGAACACTGGCAACAGGAAAGAAGTGAAGTTTCAACAAAGGGAATACCGGCAACAGGAAAGAAGTGAAGTTTCAACAAAGGGAACACTGGCAACAGGAAAGAAGTGAAGTTTCAACAAAGGGAACACTGGCAACAGGAAAGAAGGATAGTTTCTGCAACAGGAACACAGGCAACACGAAACAAGGGAAGTATCAGCAATGAGGACACCGCCAACGAGAAACAAGGGAAGTTTCAGCAACGAGGACA
>JAHWFP010010204.1:0-23065 GCA_023313725.1 Lithobius niger | reverse complement strand
AATTTAAAGTGTACGGCATAGGGGTTACATATTTTGAAATGGTACCACCACCAATCACGTTAGACGGTAGGGTGACGTAAAAGCTCTCCATGGCTACGTGATCAGATACCTATGAGATCTGATTTAGGGATCCACGAGTTGGCAGAATTGGGATAACCACGCCACTTGACCAAAACCAGTTCCACCCCTTTAGTCTTTTTAGTTTGTAGAATCTTTTCAACAACAAACAAGGAATCTTCTTTCTTCTTGACGTTTTGAAGCTCCTGTTCATAGAAAGTTCCTTCGATCACATCACCCATACAGTCTTTTATGCGATAGACTGGTGGGTACCGCGGTATTCTTTTGACGATCGTAAACACTTCTTCAGTCCAGTTCGGGAGATATGATTTCTCGTACGTACCTTTGAGCTTACTGATACGCACTGAATCACCCACCTGAAATTTATACTTTGGTTTTGATCGACTACCAGTAAACATATCACCATACAATTTTGTCCAGACTTGCGCCGCAACATCTCATCGGTAACATCGCATGGTCGCATACCTGTACTTTTATGTTTCGTACTGTTATACGAGCGGACAAGATCCTGTAACACATTAACATAAATTTTTGTATTTTTGTGCGTAAAGAAACGCCACATTTTCGATTTCAACGTTTTGTTGAAGCGTTCAACGACGGCCGCTTTCTTGTCACTGCGAGTGGTATAAAAAATTACTTTTTTCTGCTTTAAGTACTTTTTTAATTTATTGTTTCGAATTCTCCGCCTTGATCCGTATTGATTTTAGTAGGCTGTCGACCTTCTAGCAGAATATCGTTAAAAGCATCGACTAACGTTCCTCCTAATTTGTTTTTTAAAGGAACCACCCAAGCATACTTTGACAACACATCAATGACTGTTAGTAAAAAATTGTAACCATTGTTCCAATTGGCTAACCAAGTCTGCTTGCCAAAGGTAGTCTTTGCCCCAAGCTACAATTCTGTTGCGTTGAAATGTTTTTCTTAGTGGTTTGTGCAACGTATAAGTATCTTGCGTTTTCAAGAAATCCTTAACCTCCCCTTTACTCACATCCTGTTGCTTAGCATTATCATATAAGGCGTGAACACCAGAGTAACTACCAGCCTGAGCCGGCGTATAATACAACCTCTTTAGTACTGTATCCATCGTCAACTAATACTCTTACCCCAAAATCCTAAAGTTATAACAAAATTTTAAAAGAAAAACACAAGATTTTTTCATATAAAAGAAAAATGGTTTATTCATGAAGAAGCCATTTACGAAAAAGCATCGACTCGGCTACAGGGCAGTGAACAATCAAGTTTTTACGACCATAACAATGTAATCCACAAGTTGGACTCGTTAAAACACCAAACAAAACTACAAGATCGTTATATTTTGGGCATCCCAGTAATTCAAGATTATAATGGGGAATACATGATTTACGCAACACATCACTTTCAAAATGTCCTCCTTTGTAAGCCATGGTACCACGACCAGTCTCTGCTATACACATTCTCTGCAACTCTAAAAGTCTCGGTACAAGCGTCTCTTGGGGTAAGTCACCTTCTTCGTCAGTAAAACGTAACCCGTGAATGTTACGCATAGTCCATCTCACGTTTGCCTTGGCAGTAGGTGACAGCTTGTGATAATGTCCTACAGCGAACGTATAGCGCAAAGTCTCTGGCTTGTAGAGAAAAGTAACACCACGTTCTTTACACAGGAAGTGTTGTTTACCATCTTCACCACGCACTTGAAATTCATCCATATCAATGATACACGATAGTCGACTGATAATGGTCACATCTGTAGTAGGAAAAAACAAAAATCACTGTTGGTCACTGATTTCCAACTCTACATCTACTTCTTCTATGTAATTGCACAACATGTCCCATTCGAAAAGGTTGAGACTGATTCCACGGCCTGGTACTATCTTCTTGAGATATTTTGAAAAATAGAACTCGCGAAGACCAACGTACACTGTGTGTCTTGTATCATTTTTACAGTCACCCACTTATTTTTAGCAATGATAAATCGTCGCTCACCATCTTCAGTAACAACCATCTCGTCCTCGTACGGACCATCAAGGGTATTAAAAAAGTCATTGCTCGCATCCTTGCAGTAAGCAACACCTCTTTCGATCCAATCCAACATCAACGGACGTGTCAGCAAATGCCATTCAATCACTGTGAGATTCAAACCCTTGGATGGCACTCGCTTACCGTTTTTGCCATAGCGAGTTTCGATCGGCTTTTCAGGGTTAATGTCACGGACACACACAAACTTTTCACCACGATAGTCGCGAAGACTCAGGTATCGTTCTCTGTCCGTGGTTATTGCATGCAGTTCTCTCATAAAATTCAGATATTTACCCTCGGGAGGAGACGGCAGTTGAAGCTTCTGTCGGGGTACTCTACGGATCGGTCCAGCTGCAGACGTTTCCAATAACGGTGGGTAGACGATACTGCTTTCAACAGGATGATGATCCATGGTCGGTGGATGAACGACGGTAGGCTCAGCTTGTAGGTACGGCAAAACACCCTCCATCACCGGGGAAAAGTCGAGAGGTTCCGCAAGCAGCGAGGATGGTTCAGGTTGCTGTTGGTCCAAAGACGGTGACAGATCCATGGGCGCACGGTCAGCTTGTGTGTACGGTAAAGTAACCTCGTCCACCGGGGAAGAGACGAAAGGCTCCGCAAGAACATACAAAGAGTCTGAGAGATCCATGGTTAACGGTTGGCAAATGCTAGTGACGAGAAGCTAGACACGCAAGCTTATATACCCACAAAACCACTTTTTCCTCGTAGTAGGATGATTCAACGTCTTTCAGAACGATTCCAGGGATTGGAACAACCACAGTCACAAGTATCTTGACCTTCTGGGAAAACGACGAAATTTTCTTCTTCTACATTCGTGTTTCCTCTTGGAAACTTCTCCAAAAAAGGACAGTTTGGGCTAAATGCTGCATGTTCAATCAAAGGGTCGTCTTCCGGTTGAAACATATACAACCGTACATCACAGTAAGGACACATCACAGAGTCTTGCACTTCAAACATAAGGTCTACTTTTTCCTTACAACGGAAAAGTCCTGCTTCTACCATTTTTCGTACAGCTAATAGACCCGTATAACACCATCTTCCTTCGAAAGTATTAGCACGACCAGAAGGTGTGAAAAGATTCACAAAAGGAGTAGTGAACTTCAAACCAGCCATTTCGACAAGAGAAACATAAAACGAGTCAACTGAGAGAGAAAGAACCTTTACTCGACTGAAACACCAAGAACACCACAATTAAATGATTTCTTAAAACAAGTGTACACATGACTTCAGGTGTGACGTCGCTTCCTTTCATAGGTAAAAAAAAATCAAATTCACTACCATTGAACGTCCCTTCTTTTGAAAATAACTTAAGTCTCTTCCATAAAAAATGGACAATAAATCAGTACACTACCCTCACCTACAACAACCCTCTCCCACACAATTTCTTAGAAT
This sequence comes from Lithobius niger, assembly GCA_023313725.1. NCBI lineage: Eukaryota > Metazoa > Arthropoda > Chilopoda > Lithobiomorpha > Lithobiidae > Lithobius > Lithobius niger. Next base: position 19,579 of record JAHWFP010010204.1, on the reverse strand, counting down.
AACTTTAGTCAATAACCTTTGTCTAACATCCTCAACCCTCTCAAAATTCGTGGAATAGGTCAGGGGTGTGTTCTTGGAAAATGACATCTTCTTCTCCGCATTTCCATAGAAATTGGTCCATATCATAGTTCAATGACCCCTACTACCCACACCTCCCCTCCCTTCCTAGTACACCCCTCGCCAATTCCACGAAATTGGTCCAGATCGCAGGTCTGCACCCCCCCCCCTCCCCTCTGACTCTCTCCGGGCCACGTTCTCTCTCAGGAAGCGTTGCCCGGTCATCTTTAGCCACTCTTCTTTTGTCAAATTCAGGCCAACGCGTGACGTGAGCCATGACAATTCCACTTGGCTGAAGTGGTACATGCGGATGCTCACATATATTTCTTTTTTGAAGCCCTTTACTTGTACAGATAATCCAGGCTGTCCAAGCACAATAAATTCGAAGGATCCGGCTTGTAAAAATTGCTAGATGTAAGGACAGTTTTTCAGGTTCACGTTTTACTGTCACTATACTTGGTACATCCGCGTCTCTCATAATCCGTTTCAGAATTCTCTTTCTAGGGGCGTCGGTGAGGTTAAACCCCTTGTAATTTTTTCTCGTCCTCAAATAAAGGTTGTGAAGAATCCATGCTAGGTTGAGGTTTTGGGTCCTAAGTGTGTCTTACATACGTCCAACAGTGAGAACGAGGCATTCAGAATGACGAGGAAGAAGAAATTGCTTAAGTGAAACAGGGAGTTTTGCTGGCGCACGCAGATTGGTTTAGAAAATAGCGTTACTTTATGTTGCTGTGATTGGTTGTGTGGTGAGAGTGTCATCTTTTTTCCCAGTCTCTGATTCGTTCATTAATTAAGTATAATTAAAGCGGGCACGCCTACTGCGCATTTTCACACTATTGCCTCTTTTTCTTAGATTTTACTTGAAAAGGTATTTTGTGTTCTAGCCACTCTTTAGGAATAATCGTACCAAACTCCCCATCTCTACGTACTGTAAACCTGTAAGGCCCTCCCTTCAAGTCCTTTAGCAGTGTGACTGAGGTTAGCACTGTGACTGAGGTTGGCGCTAAAGACCAAGTTGTCGACGCGCCATTAAGCCTCAATTCCCCCCCCCCCCTTTAGCAGTATTATTTCGTAAGACTTTTCACCAGTTATTCAAACGTTGCAGCGACATTCATCGAGAAGGCAGCTTGCTCGCTACGATGAGGGTGACTACTAAGGATTACTCCACCGAGCACCCAGTAACTTCGGAGTCTGTACAGTGTAAAGAAGAAGATACTGATAGTGATGCGATGGAATATTACCCTACGGATAGCGAGTCGGAAGATGATGCTTCAGACACCGACATTAATGCCATACTGACTGAGCAGTCACGTTGAAAATATAAGCGATATAAAGGGTCCAGAAAATCACCATCCCGAACACCCGAATCAAGATGCCGGGAAGAAAGACGAACAGTCGGCGGCTGTTGACGAAGCGTCCCTCTCAACCTCTCTTATTATATTGAAAGATATGATGGGGTAAGAAGAAGAAAAATAACTCGGCAAAGGGCCCTTTTTAGGGTGAACACATCCTCCCAAAAGAGATCCAAATTCTGCTGTTTTTTTTTTATTATTTTCCCCCCGATGTGTAATAAAACGTGTATGTATGAGGTGAGTATGTATGCGAGAGTGGGTGTGAGTGAGTAGGTGCGGAGGGATGTGTGAGTAAAGAGAGAAAAAGTAATCCTAGTACCTGGGCTGTACGGGTTCGGGGCTTCATTCGACGAGGAGCAACGAGTGAGGAAAAGTGAGTGGTTGCGCTGACAGCGGAAAAGCGGTCGGCCAGGGCCGGACAGATACAGATTTATGACAAGATTTAGGTTAGGGGTTTGAATAATATCTCTGTAATGTGTGGTGCAGTGGCAACCCGGACCACTGCACTGTGACTGAGGTTGGCGCTAATGACCAAGCTGTCGACGCGCCATTAAGCCACATTCCCCCCCCCCCCTCCCACCAGCCTTTTTTAACTCCCGCTCCTCCCTCTGGCCCTGCGGGGATGAGGGGAGAGAAAAAGTGTGTGTGACTGGTGACCGTCAAAAGCAGGCAAGCTGCACCGGGAGAAGGAACGACGGTGGGTGGGGAAAGAGCGAGCGAACGAGCCCGTGCAACGAAAAGTGTATAGTACCGGCGGTCGGGTGGTGAGAGCGCCGCGCACGCAAAAGCCACAAAAATCGATAATACAGTGAAAGGATTAAAAAGGAAGCCAAACGACGCTTCGAGGTAAAGGGTTAAAAAAAAGGGGGTAAAAGAGGGTTACTTAAACACACAGCCGCCAGCAACGGGCGACCGTTAATCATTAACCAATTAAGGCCCAACATTCCCGTCATAACAACCCCTACCACCCCCACCCCCGAACTCCCACCCATGGGGGGGGGTGAAAAAACGTGCGGCACACACACATCACTAATTAAGTAAATTAAGGCACAACATGCCCGCCATAACAACCCCTACCACCCTCCCCCAACCAGGCTACTACCCATAGGGGGGTGGGGCAAAAATCGTGCGTCACACATCACTACTTAAGTACATTTGGGTTTGCCGCAGCCTCATTATGTAGTGCACGCTGCTGACAATAGATGTAGTATGCTCAACGATTCCGATCCCGATTCTGAGATGACCAAGTTGTCGACGCGCCATTAAGCCTCAATCCCCCCCAATTGAGTGTGTGGGTGGAATGAGAGAGACAAGGGTAGTGATGCAAGTCCTATATACTAGTGGACTATCAACAGGATGCAGCGTGGCAGCTGTGCCTAAAACCATACATAGAAGGGCCCTGGTGGCTAATAAGTAGGCAGCTGAAGTGTACCTCCAACATGGAGTGCACACCACGCAAATTTTGCACACTCTGAGATGTACCAGGCCTGTCAGTGAATCTGTTCCTGCACAGTTCATCAAATCCTACCACGGACGATGCGGGGGTCTTTCCTGGATTGGCTTGTCATGAGACGTTGATTTTTTCTGCATTAGTGGTTGATGATGACTTTACTTCAGACTCCCAGTTTTGAAACCAACAAAGTCTCTTTGTTTTTTTCAAGGCGTGTGTCGAATTGCCCTGTTGTTTCTGAAGATAGCTATTGTGCGCTGTAGAAGTTGAAGAATGCGTTCAAGACACAATCCTCCTGAAGTTAGGCTGTAAGCTGTCATAAGCCGCAACATGTCTGAATCCAGCACCTCTTCTGCCAGGTGATTCCTCATTTTACTAGCTTGGGTGAGGAAAGTAGGCATCAACCCATCTTGACTCAATCATAAGTGAGGAATTTATGATCAATTGGATAGTTTACCCTTGGAAGAGTGCGCAATCTTGTGGCATAAGTTCCAATTTCACTCTTCAGGATGTTGTTCCGTATTTTCTTCATGACGTGGAAGTAGTCCGTGATAAAACAAGGTGATCTTTGGGGTTGACTGTGTTTTGTGTCGTCCACTTGGGGGTTTGTTTAGTCTTACTGCCTGATTATGCATCCACTCCAGTTAAGTCGAACGATAACTGGGCCATAAGTCTGTCCTCCTGTCCGGTGTTTTTCAATTTTTGCAGGAGGTACAGATGTATGACACGATTTAGATAGGGGTTTGAATAACATCTCTGTAATGTGTGGTGCAGTGGCAACCCGGACCACTGCACTGTGACTGAGGTTGGCGCTAATGACCAAGTTGTCGACGCGCCATTAAGCCTCAATCCCCCCCCCCCCCCCAACTCCAGTTTCTGCCTAGAAAGCCATGGGCTTTGGTCAACACAACTTTTATAGTACTGAAGCAGCCTTATAGTGGGTAAAACCATAATTTTACTTGCCACCAAATCATGGTAAGACTGGGGGCTCTTCGACCACATTGTGAGGCATGTTTGCAGAACATCTCTGTCCCATTTCTGTTTTCTGGGGTTTGACACAGTTAAAGCAGTAGTCTGCGATTTGATTAATATTTTGCATTCTTCGGATACATTTGGAAGAATCGTTACGATCGCTGATACTATTTTACTAGCTTTGTTGCTGCCATTATCACTGGTTGTTCTGACATCGTTGTCATTGTGAATATCGTATGACACAGAATCTGATGAGTTAGCAAATGATGTAGGTTCAGGTGGCTGGAGTTGGATTTTTATCTGCAAACGTGTTTTGCAGCTGTAGAACTGTCTTGTATTAGTCGGGAGAATCATGCCACACAGGATGATGACTTAAGCCTGTAATCGGATATTGGGCTATCACCTGACGTGTAACTCATTTGTAGGAAAGGATTTGCTACAGTTACCATTTCAATCTTTTTACCTCGGCACAGCAGAAGTTCGTCAACCAGCTTACACAAATTTATTAATGGAATACAATTGTTCAGGTTAATAACATTACTGCCAATTATACGTTCCCAGCAATTAGGCCGTATATTAATCTATTTGAGTAACTTTTGTTTGTTGCGTAGTTCTTTACATATTGGGGCTATTTTTACACTTTCGTTGGTCTGATTCAGAACAAAGTAGATTATACTAATGTTAAAACCGAAATGGGACGTTGTCAAACATTCCTGTTCTGTTTGTGAAACTAGGCTTAGTCCACGATAAACATGTACGAGTGCCTCTCCGAAACGTTGATTTGTTAAAACCACACTTGGGAAAGCAAACTTTATTATGCGACCAAATGTATTCTGTGGAACAGCAGTTACGTTTGCGCCTATACAATACAATTGTATGTATACATCGTTTGTTTGAACTACTTCTCACCCCTCTATGAGGTTAGATATTATTCTAGAACAGACAAATGTTGCAAATGGAAGTTTGGTTTAGTGCTGTAAAATTTGTTTTTTGAGATTTTAAAGATTTTGTACGCACGCTTGTTGACATACTTGTTGTACACATACTTGCTGACTTGTTGCGCAGACCAAAGAGCCCTTTCATTATACCCCGGCTGTGTCGGAATTAAGGCAGGGTGCAAAGGGTGGGCCCAGGAAGCAAGGGGGCCCAAAATTCAAACCAGGGAGTCCAAATTTTTGCATAAAACTACTACAAAATAGGCCACAACCATGAACACAAAATTGTTTATTTTTTCTTGGGGGGGGGGGGGCCCCCGGGGCCTACGTTTTACCCTTGCACCACGCCCCCCCTTACTCTGTACACGCCGGCAAATGTTCGGAAAAACTGCAAGGTGCGAGTTGGCTAAATTGGATTGGTAAGAATGTTCTCTTTTTTGCATGATGAACACCTTATTGTTTGAGTAAGCATTGACAGCGGCTATCAGCAATGGTTTTAATCTTCAGTTAAGAAAATAATTATCCATCCCCGGTCATTATTAATGAAAAAAATTGGTCAATCGTTGCACGACTGATGGCTGCCCTCTTCGTAGTAATATTTTCAGAAAGATTGTTGGAAATATATTTCTTGTTCGTTTCGTGAAGTTAATCTCTGATAGGAAGATTATGCAATGCTGTAAGCACTGTATTTTTCAGATAATGTTTTACCAATATTCTCAAATCAAAAGTATTAAAAGGAAACACCCATTCTGCAGCAATCTTTTAGGTGATCAAAAAGGTTTTTTTCCTCAACAGCTGAAAATGGATGTCCAGCCAGCCGCTTTGTCATGCTTGACCTTGGCACCAGCAACTAATGGCTGTTTTTGGCACTGATCTTTCACACCTTGTCTAGTCTAATTGTCATTTGATGTGCCTTTCTGAATTGCTGCTTCAAATTTTCTTGTCAGGGTTCGCACGTCTTCACAAAAACTAAATATAAGACTTTTTGAGACACAACACATTGAAATTTAATACCAATTTTAAAACAAAAAGACCGCAACTATTTATTCACAATACAAAACTTCCATGAGAACAAAGCAATGACATGTACACATGTTTCAGTTGCTCAAATCTGTTAGTGATGTTTACATTTACTGATTCTACTAAGTCATTTTTCTCTTTTCCTGTTTTGTGTAAACTGTTTGATTTAGTAAGTCACACGCACGACCCATCTGCCTCCGCCTTTAAAGCAAATTCATCAGCTGACCAAGCAGTTCATCTACTTCTTGCTGTGGTATTCTTTTCTCGGTCTTTACTTGATCAAGCTCATCGGTTATCAACTTTCGTTTGTTGTTTGCATCTTGTGACTGCGACTCCTTCAGAGTTTCTCGACACGCACCATATCTCCGTCTTGCTTAGCTGCACTCAAAAGCAACTGCTTGCTTATGCTAACATTTATCCGGCACCAATTGATGGAAGATGATCACAGACTAATCTTTGGGCCACAAATGAATCGACTTTTAGATTTTCTACACCAATTTGGTAGTTAATTGAAAATCCCCGTTCAACGCTTGCCTGGCCATGGAATAAGAGTAGCAGTTGTGACACTACTTTCCAAACAAGTTCATGAGGCTTATTAGTCACATGCAGTGCTGCAATTAAGGCGGGTGCAAAGGTTGCAAGGCACCCAGGCCCAGGAGGCGAGGGCAGCCCAAAAGTCAAAGCAGGGGGCCCAAAATTTTCACATGCTGTGCTGGTGCAGCAATGTGTCCAACCGGTGTTCAGAAGGCCTAAATACTCTGAAGTCAGCAATTGATTTCTTAACAGTAACATTAAGAAAATCTTAAAATGGCTAATAATGCTGTGACACAAGTCCTTCCTCAATTTATTAGTTTTGACGAGGACATGGAAAACACACTTGAATTTGGCCAAGACACGTTCTTTTTTATTTGCCATATTAACATGGATCAAGGCAAATCACGTTGCGCACAATTGAATACTTCACCGGAGCTTTGTCTAGTAACTTCCCAGCCAATTGTACAAGAAATAACTTGCACTCCATTCGATATTCTAGCACATCCTTAGCACTAACTTTCTTGTGATCACACAAGTTGTTTCACTATTTTATCAGCTTTAATCAGCAATGACTAAGGCTAAAAAAAAACCTCCTGATGTCCGATTGCTACATGCAGATTGCAAGCCTTAGGATCCTCTGTCTTCAAATCATGTAACGTTAGATCAATAACTTCATAATTTTCAATGAAAATATCCAAAGACTCCTATCGAAAAACCCACCTGAAAAACTCGCTTGTAGTTTACTTTTACGAGACTGAGAGTCAACATGTACGAAAGTTATTTTGCTTGTATCTTCTTAAACGTTTTACTGATTAGTTAAAGTAATTCACTACATTCTACAGTGGGCATACTGTGCATGTGGATATTTAGTTTGAATCCGTGCTTGGACTCCTCTGAATTTCCCACTCATGTTAGCAGCTGGATCATAGGCCTGGCCACTGAGATTTACTGGATCAAGCTATACTTGATTTACTTGACCTGTTATTCTTTTTAGAAGTATGTCAGAAAGAACTTACCGTTGTGCTTTCGGTTTCGATGAAGGCAACAAATTCTTCACACACTTTGCTAAACGACAGCAGGTCCCAGGTACTTCAAATATAACACGAATTGACACTTGTTCGGTAACTGAGCAGTCAGTAGTCTCATCCATCAGAACATTTCGAATGTCTCATCCCTGAAGTATTTCGATTTTTTTTACACAGTCAGACACATTATTGAGGATTAGTTATTCATTCATTGATCAGTTAGTTTTGAATTTGGGGACTGCTCTAAGTGGTATTTTTGGCTAGCAAGGCAATCTGTTTTTTTTTTAAGATTAGGATCGCGACTTGTACGGCATTACAGAAGGGCATTGAAAAGTTCATTTTCCACGCCAGTCTCTTGATTTCAATTTTGTCGTAGTGGTGTATAATATTTTCCACACAAAGTGATGTCTTCATTAGCTCTCTTTAGATTTGCAGTGTTCTGTTCAGCTTGCTGTTCAGCACCTAAAGAAAGCTGTTTGTTTATTGGTTTATATACCACTGTTTCAAATGTCTGAGTCTTTTATTGCATTGCTTTGCTTTTTACCACACGTAAAAAAGCAAAGATCTTCTGTTTACAGGTAAGGTCTTCTGTTTCCTTCTAGGTGATGCAGCCTTCCTTCCACAATCGTTCAGTGCTGTGTTCCAGGTCAATGATTGGGACATTTCCTACATCGTCTTTCAGTTATGGTACATACCAGACGCTTTCTCTCACTTTCGTGTAGTAGTCTACGCGTCTTATACTACTGTCATTCGGGCTTTATCGGTTTTACGGATCACAATGCTGGTGTCATTCTTCAAATTCCTAAGTGCTTTCCTTCAGCCAGTCCTTGTGGGACAGACAGAGCGGTAATAAATCACAAGCTATTGAAGGCACTGTCGAGGAATGCACTCGGCGTGTCGCCGCAGTCGCCGTGAAGAGGTTGTGTTGGCCCATTTGCGCATTGGTCACACCCGACTTACTCACTGTTTCCTTTTGCGGGGGGTTGACCCTCCTGAATGTTATTGGTGTCGTCAGCCACTTACGGTCCGGCACTTCGTTGTTGATTGTCGCCATCTTGATGGTGTTCGTCGTCGTTTCCATCTTCCGCATGACATTGCGCGTCAATTGGGCGATAAGTCTGCTCTCCTGTCCGGTTTTTTTTCAATTTTCGCAGGAGGTACAGATGTATAACAAGATTTAGATTAGGGGTTTGAATAATATCTCAGTAATGTGTGGTGCAGTGGCAACCCGGACCACTGCACTGTGACTGAGGTTGGCGCTAATGACCAAGTTGTTGACGCGGCATTAAGCCTCAATCCCCCTCCCCACTCCACTCTACCAGCATGGTACTTGCAGAAGTTTCGGCGGCTGTGTTCTCAGTACGCCGTTTATCAGCGGCTGTTTACTGATGGGTCGAAGTTAGACGTTGGCGTGGCGTGTGCTTGTGTGTGTAAGGGAGTAACTGTTGCCCATCGCCTTCCATCAGGCTATTCTGTGTTTTCTGCAGAGCTCTTGGTTTGGTGGTGGAATGGATCCTTGACCTTCAGGGCACGCATTTCATTATCTTTAGCGATTCCATGAGTGCCCTGGAGTCCTTGGCAAATTACAATCTTCGGAACTCCTTGACACAGCATGCTCAAGCTTTGCTTTCCCGCTTGTCTGGCCAGCGGAAAACCGTGCTTTTCTGCAGGATCCCAGGCCATGGTGGGATAACTGGAAACGAGCAAGTTGATTCTGCAGTAAAAGGGGCCCTTTCTGGCCCTCTCGGAAGGGATCTCAGCCTTGTTCCCTCAGACGCCTTTCCAACTCTGCGTCTGAGGTTACACGCTTTTTGGCAAACCTTGTGGGACAGAGAGGACGGTAATAAATTACGAGATAATAAAGGCATTGTCAACGCAGTTGCCATGAAAAGGTTGTGTTGTCCCGTTTGTGCATTGGTCACACCCGACTTACTCACTGTTTCCTTTCGCGGGGAGTTGGCCCTCCTGAATGTTATTGGTGTCGACGACCACTTACGGTCCGGCACTTCCTTGTTGATTGTCGCCATCTTGATGGTGTTCGTCGTCGTTTCCATCTTCCGCATGACATTGTGCGTCAATTGGGTGATAAGTCTGTCCTCCTTTCCGGTGTTTTTCTATTTTTGCAGGAGGTACAAATGTATGACAAGATTTAGATTAGGGGTTTGAATAATATCTCTGTAATGTGTGGAGCAGTGGCAACCCGGACCACTGCACTGTGGCGAAGTTGGCGCTAATGACCAAGCTGTTGATGCGCCATTAAGCCTCAATCCCCCCCATAATAGTGTTAGTGTTATTAATATTAGTGTCACATATTTATTATATTACCTTATTATTACTAAACCCATATTTGAGTCGTGAATGTATTGTTAGCCTATAGCTTGGCTGTACTTCTTAAGCAACCTAGATGGCATTCCTTCCACACCCAGGGTTCCGGGTATCTCACTGTAAATACCTCTGACTATACTCTAACTTTCCAAACCAACTCAACACGCTACATCCTGAACACTCATGGGTTCTTGCCCTTACATTCATCCGGTTTCCCAACTGGTCACCTGAGAAGCCATTGACTAAAACTCTAGTATAAAAGATTGAGAGCCTTACTTACCACAGTGTGTGTGTCTTCAACTTCATTCTGAGTTTATGCTGTTTCCACGATCGAACATTCTTTGCTTGTTGTCCTACTGCTTAATACAAGGCTTTGTTGGTGTGTTGCTCTCTTGTTATGCAGGGTGATTTCCATGATAGGCTCCAGCAGTCCTGTCAGGAAATAGCCTTTGAAGTACCCTGCGTCTTGAGGCTTGGTGGGATGCCAGTGGCCCCTTGGCTTGTCCCAGGTGGCATTTTCATTTTCGCTCTGGCGTCCCTCCCGAAGGGTTCCACTCTACCAGCAAGGTACTTGCAGGAGTTCCGGCGGCTGTGTTCTCAGTACGCCGGTTATCAGCGGCTGTTTACTGATGGGTCGTTCCCAGTCGGCTCTCCACCTTAATGTCGGCTCTGTAATGTGTGGTGCAGTGGCAACCCGGACCATTGCACTGTGACTGAGGTTGACGCTAATGACCACGTTGTCGACGTGCCATTAAGCCTCAATCCCCCCCCCCCTCTCCACCTTGCTATCCAGGAATGCCAGCTCAGTATCCTATTGCTAACTAAACATTGTGCTGTGTGATACGCACTGATGAGTAGTGTCTGACTGTGGGCTTATTATTTGTTACTGATGCACCGTTATACTGATATACCAATATACCATTATACTGATATTGTATACCTACGCTACCGGAACTAAAAACTGTGACTGATCGATGTTATTATTTGTGTGCCGATACTTTGCCATTAATTAATCAACTATTGTTAACTGATTCGTAATTCAATTGTTTGTTAATAAACCATTATGGTATTGAAGTTGCGTCCTAATAATGATCCTTTTGCGGCAATTAAGTTAAGTGACAAAAGTGGTCTTCTCCAGCGACACGAGATACAAACTTTTGTTACATTGGTGGCAGCTTCGGGATAAATTTATTTTTTTAAGGACCAGTGGCTTTAATTAGAGGACCGCAGCGGAATTTTTTTGAATTTTCAGGGATATTTTTGTATATCAGTTCGTTTTTTACAATAACTAGTGTTGATTTCAATATGCCTCATCGAGTTATGAATGCTAGGTGCCCAGCAATGTCTCATTCAACTAGGGGTAGGCCTGTTCGTCGGTGCATAATTCACAGTGACGATGAGACGAGTATGTCTACATTGACTACTCCTAGTGTGTTGCAAGATCGTCGCTGAGTTGCTACTCGTAGGCTACACTCTTCTAGAGTTTCTCAGGGTAGTCGTCATTCTGGTACTGCACTGCACTGCACTGTGACTGAGGTTGGCGCTAATGACCAAGTTGTCGACGCGCCATTAAGCCTCAATCCCCCCCCCCCCCCATTCTGGTACTGATAGTGAACACGAGGCTATTCCTGTTAATGATAGTCGGTCGCTTATAAACAGTGACGCATCGCCTAATACATTGTCAGTAACACAGCCTGGTAATTAGTCTGATATTTGGTTGATATGTTTCGTGCTCAAATGCAACGAGATATTGCATTTGGAAATATTGCAAAGAAACCATACAGATAAAGAGGCTCGTTATTCTACAAGTGACGAGTTGCGTGCTGCAATCGATGCAATTAGTAAATTTAATGGTAATCCTGATAGCAACGTGTTCACGTTTGTATTAATGGTTGATAATTTAAAGAAAAGAGATCCAACTGTGGCTGATATGTTGATTGCTGCTGCAATTAGTAGATTAAAAGGTACTGCCGCTAAGCATGTTGCTAATACACCTGTTCTTGCTAATACTACTAGCTACGATGACTTTAAGTATCATTTGGTAAAGCGTTATGGGGGTAGTGACGAATGTGTAATGAGGGCTCAATTTTTTCGTTCTGGAAAAAGGGATCATGAGTCTATAGAACAATTTGACGACAGGCTAGAAATTCTGGCTGCTAGCCTATGGAGAGTTTATGCTACTGATACCCCTAATACAAAAGAAATGAAGGAACTCTCAAAAGTCGAAAATTTAAGGGCTGCTTTCATGCAAGGGGTTCCTAGGGAAATTGAAAGCCATTTGTCTGCCATTAGGCCAAAATCATTCCAAGAAATACTGACCGAAGCAATTAACAGGCAGGCTACTTTAAAGGTTAGAGATGCACTAGCCCACTCTGAGGACAGATAAGTGCCTTCACCAGTGAGTAACAGCAGAGAGCAGACAGGCTTGAATGAATTGCGTGGACTAGCCTCTCACCAGGCCCCAGAGGATTGTGACAACTTATTTTAGCAATTAAGCCAAAAGCGTAGAGTTCACTAGGCCTTCTTTTATAATAAAATAGACACAATAGACACAATTAAAAATAAATTGGGGGAGGAAAAAAAGAACTTTGTAACCATGTAATATACTAATAAATATGTGGGGATCCCCTTTTATGTACAGGTTGGCTAGCCAGGAGAACAAGTTGGTAATAACAACTGGTTTTTTTTTTTTTTTTTTGTAATTTATGTATCGAAGAAGCATTGCTCTTTCGGATGCAGATGATACTTAAGCAACGGGCTGCTCTATGCTTTTCTATGGGCAAAATATCACATGTTCATGTTCCCTTTTCTCTGAAACCATAACACATAAAGCTTTGAAATTTTTTGTGGTTCTAATATGCATCAATATTAAGACCCTGAACTAGATTTATAAGATTCTGATGGTTAGTTTATAAAAAAAAAAATTAATAATAAACTTTTATATAAAATAAATTAATGTCATGCAACCCGTAAAATGGCCAGCAAAACTAGTCCGTCACTCTAAGCATCATAATTCTAGTAGGGGACATGAGTAACAACTATGTTGACACCTCTACAAAATTTCATAACATTCTGTGCAGTAGTTTTGTAGAAAAGGAACATAAAGTTAAAAAATTGTAGATTTCAGTAAAAAGCATTTGAAATACAACATTTAAATTTTAAAGAAGGAAGGCAAATTATTACTAAATTTAAATTCCTACTTTAATCAGTAGTTGTTTCAGTGCATTCCATAGGCATAGGAATCATCTTCTCCTTCCTTGTCTTTTTTTTTTCACTATTTAGAACGTTGTTGCCGCGCCTTTTTCCCAATCTCAGTGATACTACGCTCAGCTTTGCGCACTCTTGTTTTGTCAAAGACTTCAAATGCAGACATCATGTGCACTCCTGGGTCGATGCCCATCCTAGCCAAGATCTTTGCTCGTTATATTTCCTTCATTGAAGGACAACACTGCATCATAGGTGGCAATTCGCAATGTTCGACGCCCAAAGAATTTTGTGGAATGCTTCATTTTGATTTTGATTTTTTCCATGTAAGCACTTTTTGAGGAGGGCAGGATCTGACAGAGCTTGAAAAATTGGCTTTATGGTTAGCAGAACAGCAGGTGGTAAGTGATGTTTGTGTTCGTATTTTTCCATGGTAACTTTTGCACGGTTATATCCACACCAGGTATCCTTTCCTTCTGGACATAGATTGTGCTGAGGTTGTGCATCTGTTGACAAATGGTGAAAGTAGATGGCCCACACTGCTTCTCGCATTTTAGCTACACTGTCACAATTATTCCTTATGGCTTTCCCATAATACACTTGCATGCTGTCAATAACAGTCCCTGTAAGACGGCCTAGGCCTCCTAGTCCTTTACCATCGTCAAGTTTTATACCGGTCATTACACTTTTCTTTTTACGCAAACGGCCTCCCATTCGCTTTTGAACGTGGCCTACACACTCTAGTTTTACCACTTGACAGTCTTGACCGTAAGGTTTTGACTCTGACACAGCCGAAAAACTTTTGCCATCACCGTCTCTTAGATATTTCAAATATTTCACACCATAATTAGCTTCCGAGCGATGAAATATGGCTTTGGCACCTGCCACCTCCATTCCCCCTCTGCTGCCACTATAATTTGCAGAACAGATTTTCAAATGCTCTGTTTGTTGTTTCTTGGTTTTTTTCTTTTATTTACACATGAACTGCAGTGTTTTGACAAGCATTCAATATCTATTATTTTGCCTGTGTCCACACTAGCTGCTGAAACAACTCCATTTAGGTTCTGAAACCCACGTTTCTGCCACGTACCGTCTGCGCTAACTGCCAAATGATTGGTTTTTTTTTCATCGTCGTTGATGGCAACTGCTTCGTCTACAGCTTTTCTCATCGATTCCTGGGCTTTAGTTTCAAGAGTTTTTTCTAGCTGCTTGTATATGTTTGTGAGATGTGTAAGTGACTGTGGCAAGTTCATAATATCACATAAATTTCTTCCTGCAGCCTCCCCTTGACCACAGCTTCGTAAAGCACATCCATATCTCACATTTACCTCGCTACCAAATGCAGAAGGCTTTGAAACATTTTTTGCAACGCATATAAAATAGGCTATCCAAGCCTTTCCGAGAACCGTAATCCTCCAAAAGTTCATTACAATCTGCACCATCACAGTGTTTACATTTCACAAATGATGCAAGCGTTTGGGATAAAATATTTACATCAATAATTCTGAACCTGCTAAAATTATCTCTGGAACTTTCATCTATCGAATTTTGTTTATATTCGTTAAATGCGGCCGATAGTTTACGTTTTGATTAACTTTGTAAACAGCTTTTGCTGTAGCGGCAGTCATGTTTGACGCAACTGGCTGTGTTGATTGCTGCTTACCACCACAGTCAGTAGTAGCTTTTACACTTCTAAATCTATTACCTCTAAAGATTCTCTTTCTACAAAGCTTCTTTGATCTTGGGCATCTCTCTTTCAGACGTTCACAACTAGAAAGTGCAAGCTACGTTTAAAAAGATTTAGGCATGCGAAAACTACGAAAACGAGAAAAACTTTTCCGCCATGTTGGCTCTTCCGCCTGTTTCACTTCTTCCCTACTTATAACATGCATGTTCCTACACGTACGGAGGGAGGAGATGAGCTTTCAGAACAGCCACAGCCCCACGTGTTTCTCATCCAGAGAATTCAGTTTGCAGAGTTTTCAATTTCTGACGCTAGGTTTTTGCAAAAAAACCGCATCTCCGTAGCGCAATTTTGATAGTAACGTAAGTTTGAAAATGTACCAAAGTGGAAGAAAAAACTAAGGAATTAAAGGGAAAGCACTTTTTAAAAATAATTTTATTCATGGATTTAATGCAGATATAGTCATTTCATGAAAATATTCTGAAAGTATCCACCCTAAATTAATTTTTTCTTTCATAAAAAAAAATTGAATTTGTTGCCCCATCCCCCCCACAGCCGGCCTACCTTAGCAATAAAGACCATCTCCAGACTCAAGAATATTTTGTGCTCCTAGAGACACAAATGCTAAAGCACTATTAAAATGCCTAATATTTTCCTTGAAATATGTTGCTTCTGCATTGTTACAAGTAAATAAATTTCCTATTCTATAGGATATTCCACATTTTGTTTTCAGAAAATCACTAGCGTGGATGTACGTATCCTTGCGCCGTGATGATGCAAGCATGTGTTGTAGTCAGTCTGTATATTACCCAACTTGAACATCACACATGATTACGTAGGCAAAAGTTTAATTCGTTATACGCTTACATGTTTCGGGAGGGGAAGCTGGGTTTTAACAGTTCAGAGAAAGTTATTTAATTTAGGCCTGTATTGTTGGATTCTTCAATTTTTAGCACATATGATTTTATATTTTCGTTTAAGTTGCCCAAGGATGAAGGGTTAACCTTATCCGGATTGCCAAAAAAATTGGGGGGCGGGGGGGGGGGGTGGAGGAGGAGTGGAATATGTTGACATGTTAAGTTTTATATATTTCATTGTATTTTATTTCATTGACTATTCAATACACACTTTTATTTGTATTTCAAATTTTTATTTTTTATTACGGTCAGAGTTCTTCAATTTTTAACACAGACGTTTGTGATGTAAGTATTTACATAAAATCTTCTCCCGAATCGTCATCCGATTCATTGCCAATTTCACTAATAAGGCGGTTCACTTCATTGTCAGAAAGTACATCAATTTCCCAGAATTTCTCTTCGACCTTGAGTGTGCGCGTCATGAAGTTTAGCCCCATCTCTTTAGTGACTTTCTGTATTCCTTCAGCCAGCAATCTTTTTACGTCTCTTACGTCTCTCTCTTACGTCTCTCTTTTTCGTCTCTCTTGAACATTTTGTTGTTGCTTGCAACATATCCCTTCACTTAGCTTCAAGCAACTGTGTTCGATAGGATTTACTCACAGTGATACGGCGTAATCAAAACTTAGGTCGCCCGTTAGTCGGTACAAAGTTGTTCTCGAAAATTTAGGCAATTCAGGATTGCTGTTGATTTCTCCCAGTAATTTATTAATTGTTGGTGGCTCGTTTCGAAAGAAAAAAGCATGGATTTTCTTTCGGACGGCAGCCCGAACCATGTCATCGAAACGTGGCGTGTTGTGTTTCTTGCTTATTACACCGCAATCTTTATTTTTTTTCTCTTTGTTCAGCATGTACAATATTCTATCTTACAATTTTGCTACGCAGCCTGCACGGCGCTGTAGTGCTTTTTTGAAATAAAGGATAAAGTAAAGTAATCCATAGCGTGGCGAGGCCGCTTCTTCAACGGCGTTCAGCACACGTTTCCGCCGCTTCTCGGACTTGATCGAATACACTTTCCTCGAAGAAACTCCGGTTAAATCGCTTACCATTTCTGCAACACCTCATCCTTGGTTTTTCCAGGATGAATTGCACGAAGTTTGGCATAAACGTTCAGTAAAATTTGCATCGACTGCCCAGTCAAAGGCTTCCCGCTTGGGTTCGTAACAAAGTAATCTGGCGTGAATACGGATGCAGTTTCTTTATTGTCCGCCATCTTGTTTGTTATGAATAACCTAACCAGGAAGGTGTTTTGGGTACGCGAAACAGATTCGTATCTGTAGTTTTTCCCACATCATATTTTTATTTTTTGTATGTTTGCATTTTGTGAAAATAAAACACAAATACGTATTTATAAGTTATAAATGCATGTAACTATTTTTTAATAGGCGTCTAAAGAGGGACTATTGCTTACATTGTAAGAATACTCATTTTCACGTTGAAGTGATTTTCTGAAAGCAAAATGTGGAATATCCTATAGTTAGGTAGCTTGGCAATAGTTTCAGTATAACTTTACTTTTTTGACAGCAATAGGAGAACATGTCCTCTGTTGCTTGTTCACCACGAAAATTCTGGATTCTGGATACCTTTCGATTTTTGAGGTGTGTCGTTCATAATATTCGTATGCACGCTTATGTGTTTCATCAAGTAATGTTAGCAGAAAATGACTTATCACAAAGTTCACTTTTTTACAATTTATTACTTGAATGTGACAGTTTGTGCTTCGTCAAATTACATTTCGCAACAAAGGGGACACACAATTCACACTTGTATGGTGTCACATTTTCATGTACACGTTTGTGTTTCGTCAAATTAATAATGGTTGGCAGAAAATGACTTTCCACAAAATTCACATTTGTACTTCGTCAAATTTCGTTTGTCAGTAAAGTACGCATCGCACAATTTACATTTATATGGTGTCATAATTTGATGTGTACGTTTGTGTTTCGTACAATAATGTTTGACAGAAAATGACCTGCCACAAAGTTGACATTTGTACGATTTATCACTTGAATGTAAATTTGTGCTTCATCAAATAAGATTTGTCAAAAAAGACACATCACACAATTCATATTTATGCGTTATCACATTTTGATGAACACATCTGTGTTTCGTCAAAATAGTGTTTAGCAGAAAATGACTTGTCACAGAATTCACAAGTCAGGAATGTGTGCATAGATACTCTGCGAATTTACGTTTATCTGAGTATGTTTCGTTATGGATACAACATTTAAATAGCTAACAATTTAAATTGTAATAATTGAACTTTTCATTAAATGCAAGTTTGTACGAAATATTTTATCGCTGATTCAGTTTGAAGGCTGTGTAGAAGATTTGTGCAATAAATTATTCTGTCTCATTTTAATGATTTAATGATGAAATAGGGCCCTCAAAAAAAAAAAAGAACAAAACAACAAACTACAATTGCAAGAAAAGTCAAACTAGGCCATGACTCCATGAAATTGGAATTCTTTTAGATTGTAACATGTTTCTAAACTGCTTTACGTTACACACACAGTCATAGAATCCACTGCATTCCACAAAATGCCAGCATTGTAAAAGAAGGAGCTAGCAATATATTGCCTTGCACAAGCTTCCCTAAATACCTTGTGGAATTGCTCATTCCTGCCATAAAAAGTTGCTGGCCTATAGTATCTCTTGCTTATCCAGAATTGTACGGCTGTTGAAGATCTTTTAATACAACCACAGCTTGTTCTCCTTCTGACGAGTCTGGAGCGTGGGCCATCCTTTCTCTTTCACCATCTGTGTCACACATTCTTTCCTTAAAATTTTTTTTATTTATCATTCGCTCAGCGTGGAATGGTTTTTTGGAATGGGAATTTGTTGGAAATGTCTCACTAGTGTTGTGATGTGATAATTTCTGTTTTGGTGAGTTTCAACTTTGTTGTTTCAAGTTTCAACTTAAAAATACAAACAACGTTTCGAAAATTATCAAAATTATCAGGGCACGAATTAATCTTGAAACGCTTGTCATCCATACACATACACCACCTGTACATAACCACTTAGTGCCAGATAATAAATTACTAAAAGAATATTTTCCTGTAATTAAAACACTTAAACTCGACTCTTTTGCCAGGCATATTGTAAAACCACATAACGAATGCATCGCACCTTTGAAACACGTGACCCCGATTTGCATACACCTTGCCTTGCGACGTGGCATCCCTACGGAGCAGGTGGGTCGTTGCTTTTCGGCTGCCATTTCTGCCTCTTTTGTGGGGAGAAATTGGTGGTTTTTATCTGTTTTAAATGACTGTTTTATGCTTTTAATATAGGTTGACTTAGTGACTTTTGCCATGATTTAATTTTATAGCTAACCTGACGACGAAAATTGATAATTTTCGAAACGTTGTTTGTATTTTTGTGTAGCACTGCTTGGTTTGCCTTCACATAATCTATTACCGTGCTTTTTACTCCAATGCTTTCCTCTACTGGCAGTGTGCGTCAGCGAATTTCCAGCCATAGCTCATTCACTAATAAAACAATGCATAGCTAACTGTGACGTTTTTGATGTTTCATTTATTAAAGAATGGAAGTCTGTGGCAGTATCACGAATGAATTACGACATACGTATTTCAACCTTCTATGTTTTTTTTACCCGTATGTGCACTTCATGTGCCAAAACCTCTTCATACTATACATTTCACGAATTTCACGAATGTGTGACGAGAGAGATGTAATTAAAGGCTTTGCCATGTACCTCTGCCTTGTACAATGTTTCGTGCAACCAAAGACAATAGGTAAATGCTTTGTCAGATACCTTACAGTAGTATGACGTTTCACACCTTTTTCAACAGCAATGCATGATGCGCACCACTAAATTAAGCAGTTTTTCCACATGTATTTCGGAAAAAAAACGTGGCTTTTTATTTTTGTATGGGGGGAGGCCTAATTTATTATAGATGCCATTAACATAGAGGAGTAGCACAAATGAATTACCACATATTTCGACCTTGTATGGTTTTTGACCCATATACATATACCAGCACCTCTTTACATGGCTTTTCCCACATGTGTGTGTAGTGAGCTAGATAAAATTGAATCAAAAGTTTTATATCAAAGATTTATGGAATACATACGTGTGTG
>JAHWFP010010203.1:3009-17004 GCA_023313725.1 Lithobius niger | reverse complement strand
GTTTGATATTTTTTGCTGCGAGTGTTTGTCAGCACCATAAGATTTGCAACAAGAAGTCTCCTCGAGCGCAGCGAGACGCGGCGGAATGAGGGAGCGAAGCGAGCGACTCCTCTAGTATATATTTATATATATATACTAGCGGAGTCTCTCGCTTCGCTCGCTCATTCCGCGTCGTCTCGCAGCGCTCGAGGAGCGTTCATGCTACAACTCTTATGCTGCTGACAGACATTCCACATCTAAAACGATCAAACAAATGATCAGAATGTAGTACGCGTTTTTTGTAGGCTTAGTTCATAAACAAGTTAACTAAAGAAAAAACGGCTTCACCGTTTAGAAAACCAGCCTCCTTCTGCAGTGCGCCTAAACTGCCAATGAGCCAGAAGGCGAGACACGCGATTTCTACCCCAGCCGGCCTTGGCTTGAAAAATACGCTCGAGGACTTTTATGCCACAACTCTTATGCTGCTGACAGACATTCCACATCTAAAACAATCAAGAAAATGATCAGAATGTAGTAAGCGTTTTTCTTAAGGCTCTGTTCATAAACAAACGATATGATAACCGTAAATCACTCTAACAGTCTGGCCACCTTATAGCTACATGCGCCTGTTGTTCAGATTGTCAGCCATAATACCTCTGACTACAGTACAGGTCTAAGCGTGCTACGTGGCTACTGTAGAAGCGATCCCCTTTCTGGCATGTACCTAAACTGACAATGAGCCAGGAAGCGAGACGCGCGATTTCTTCCCCAGTCGGCCTTGGCTTGAAGATACCTTATCCATCCCCGCTGCAAGGACGTTTCAACGCTGTAGCACGCGAGTTGCTGCATGCTTGAACAAACATGCTTGGTAATTTCATCATGCCTACTCCTTTGTGCCGCTTTTGGTATAGATTGTTTTTTTTATTCAAAAACATTTTGTTGACTTTACATGGTTTTCTTGTTTCACAAATTTTAAGAATTTTTACTAAAAAGCCATCTCCTTCCCCGCTGCGTGTGATGCTTTGAAACAGCAATCACACGTCGCCTATAATTTTTGACTAATATAAAAGGCGAAATCTTACCTAGAAACTATTCGTGTTTACCACAATTAGGCTAAACTATTGCTGAGTAGAGACACCAGCTAATAGCACACTATTGATCGATATCGATGTTTCACAAATGAAATATTTCTGGCACCCTTTTCTGTTATCAATATATTTTGTTTAAATAGGGATAATTTAGCATTAAACTTTTCGTAGCTTTACGTAATTTAACTTAAATTTAAGGATAAATAGGTAGTTTGTATTTGAAATATCCAAAATGCAACTCCAACAATCGTCCCATCAGCGAGCTGCACGTGTCTCATTCATGACTGACGGCTGTTAGCATTGCCAGCCGTAATCCTACTGACAACACTACTGGACCACGCGCCTCCTACGTGGTGCAACAATTGTGGACCATTCGCACTGCAGGATTCCGAAACTAATAGTCAACTGCGAAAAATTCATTTCAACAATGGTCCAAAAGGGGTTTTTCGCTTTTTTCGAGGGGAAAAATTTACTTAGAACAACGAAAACACGCCTACGCGGGATCCGGATTAATTTCCTGTCTTTTGACACCTTTCTCATATTTTTAGCTTTCCTACTTCAAGAGGAGAAGAGGTACATATATACCTACATATATATATATATATATATATATATACGTTTTTAATGATTAAGACTAGCGGAGTCGCTCGCTTCACTCGCTCATTCCGCGTCGTCTCGCTACGCTCGATAAGCTTTCATGATGCAACTCTTATGCTGCTGGCAGACATTCCACATCTAAAACGATCAAGCTAATGAGTGCAGTGCGCGTTTTTCGTAAGGCTTCAGTTTCTAAATAAAAAACGGCTTCGCCGCTTAGAAAACCATCACCTTTCTGCCATGCGTCTAAACTTCCAAAAGGCCAGGAGGCGAGACACGCGATTTATATACCCTAGTCTGCCTTAGCTTAAAGAATACGCTCGAGGAGCTGTCATGCTCCAGCTCTTAAACTGCTGACGGACATTCCACATCTAAAACAATCAAGAAAATGATCAGAATGTAGGACGTGTTTTTCTTAACGCTTCAGTTCATAAACAAACGATATGGTAACCATACATCACTCCAACGGTCTGGCCACCCAATAGCTACATGCGCCTATTGTTCAGATTGTAAGCCATAATACCACTGACAACAAAGCCTCGATAAAACCATTGTCTTTCTGGCACATGCATGAACTGGCCTTGAGCCAGGAGATGAGACACGCGATTTGTAGCCCAGTCGGTCTTGGCTTGAAGAAGCCATTCCCTTTCTGGAATGCGATTGATCTGTCATTGAGCCAGGAGGCGAGGCATGCGATTTGGACCCAGTCGGCCTTGGGTTGAAAAATCCATCCCCTTTTTGGCATGCACCTAAACTGACAATGAGCCAGGAGGCGAGACACTCGATTTCTTCACAGTCGGCCTTGGCTTGAAGAAGCTTTATCGATCAGTGCTGCAAGGGCGTTTCAACGCGAGTTGCTGCATGCTTGAAATAAACATGCTTGGAGCACAAAGAAGTCGCTAAGAAGTCGCATACTCCTTTGTGCCGCTCTTGTTTTTTTTATTCCAATAAATTTTGCAGACTTTACATGGGTTTCCTTGTTTCACAAATTTTAAGAATTTTTACTTAAAAGCCATCTCCTTCCCCGCTATGTGTGATGCTTTGAAACAGCAACCACATGTGGCCCATGATTTCTCACTAATATAAAAGATTTCGTGCAAGGCGAAATCGTACCTAGAAACTATTCGTGTTTACCACAATTAGGCTGGACTATTTCTGAGTAGAGCACGAGCTAATAGTACACTATTGATAGAATGTCGATGGTTTAAAAATGCAAAAGTTGAAATATTTCTGACACCCTTTTCTGTTATCAATATATTTTGTTTAAATATGCCTAATTTCGCATTAATCTTTTCGTGGATTTACGTATTTTCATTTAAATTTAAGGCTAAATAGGTAGTTACGTATTTTCATTTAAATTTAAGGCTAAATAGGTAGTTTGTATTTTAAATATCCAAAATACAACTCCAACAGTCGGTCCATCAGCAAGCTGCACGTGCCTCATTGTTGAATGTCGGCTGTTAGCATTGCCAGCCGTAATCCTACCGACAACACTACTGGACCACGCGCCTCCTACGTGGCGCAACAAATTGTGGACCATCCGCACAGCAGGAAGAGGTGATTTGATTTGATTTGATATTTTATTGAGCCTACTCGGCCTTTAAGCCACTCGCTGAGTCTAAAAACTACTTACATACTAAACCAGAATCAAAAGACAGTACAAATTGACCAAGATGCACAGCTGTGACCCTGCCCCGTGGAAATGCGTAGGGGCATGAAACCAACCTGGGAGGAGAAATCCAGAGTTACGTATCAAACCTGCGTGTAGCCCGGCAGAAACCCAGGTCTCGGCCCAACATTCCCCCGCCGAGTGGAGCATGAGGTGGGATCCCCAGGACCTCAGCCAACGGTTCCCCGCTCCCCAACACAAATCGCCGTCGAGACGCCCAAGCGGTCATTCCAATAGAAAGTTCCCGACTGTTTCCGGCCCACCACCACAAACACACTCTGGCGACCTCGCCGACCCCAAGCGGGCGAGATGGGCCCGAAGCAGGACATGACCCGTGCGCAACCGTGACAACAGGCCAGCATCCCTGCAGGAAAGACCGTTCAGTAACCGCGGAGCAGCAGCAGAGGGATGCAAAGAGAAGAGTCGTCTCCCCGTCGCACCCGTAGCCCAAACCGCCTCCCATTCCCCCTGCACAGCCCTACTAACCACAGGCCTCAAATCACGTGGACCGAGAGCCACGCACACTTCACTGCAACCCCCGTCTGCACCTCGACGAGCCAGGGCATCAGCCTGCTCATTACCGAAAAGCCCTGAGTGCCCCTTTACCCACCCAATCGACACAAATACGCCTTGCAGGCCCAAAGTGTAGATCTTCCACCCCACCTCCCGTGCGATTGGGTGGGAACACTGGAGTGTCCGGAAACACCTCCCCAAGAAACCCAACCGCGCCAGAGAGTCTGTCAGAACACAAAATTCAGAGAAACCTAGTTCTGACCCCACGTCAACAGCCAGAGAGACTGCAACCAACTCGCCCACAAAAGCTGATGGGAGAGCACAAACGGTGTACCCATACTCCAAACGCAGCTCTGGGATGCACACCCCAATTCCTCCACTCCCCCATTGCACAAAGGAAGCGTCACAAAACACACGGGCGCAGTTACCCGGCAGACGCAGTGGAACCTTAGGATCCAGCATCGCCGATGCAGCAGCACCACACCACACCCACGGGGCCGGAGGATGCACAAACACCGGCAACGGGTAGGCACCAAGACAACCCTGATCCAAGAGGGGAACACCTAGCCCTGGACCACCAAGCAGCGCCCGGGCGTCAGAAGACAAGAGCCGATAATAGCAAAGAATGCGAGCAAAAGGATCCGCCTTGCCCCTCGCAATCGCCCGCAGGCAGAGCCTCATCAGTAACTCCTTTGCCCGGAACAACACAGGTTGCTCCCCCGCCTCAACATGCATAGCATGAACAGGAGTCGAAGGCAAACAGCCTGTAACCACCCGCAGGCAGTCATTCAGAGCAACCTGCAGCCCATCCGTAGCCCGCCGCTTGGCAGCTAAAAGCGGGGCATGAAAATCCGCACATGACCGCAAGTACACCCTGTATAGGTTCACAACCGTCCTGCGCAGCGCCACCGACCTATTGCTGACCAGCGACTTCAACACCCCGAGCCGGGTCGAGAGGTTCCTGCGAACAGCAGCCACATCATGCACCCAGCTAAGCTCAGAATCCAACCAGAAACCCAGATACCCTCTGGGAGGACTGAACCTGGGTGCCATTCACAATAAGAGAAGCCTCGCAAACTTGACCCCGCTTGAAAATCATGAGCTCAGTTTTGGCGCTGGCTAACTGGAGACCCCTGGCTGCAAGAGCTCTGGAGCCGTTACTAATAGCAGCCTCCAGTCCCACCAGGATTCCCAGCAGATCCCTACCAGTGAGCCAGAGAGCCACGTCATCAGCATAAGCCACGACGTTGACAGCCAAACTCATTTCCACAAGGACAGCATTGATGACAACAGCGAAAAGCACCGGGCTGAGGCAGCTTCCCTGGGGGAGCCCTCGGTCAGTGTCCCTAACCCCTGACCAAAAAGATCCGACCCTAGTGGCAGAAGCCCGCCGCCCAAGCAGGACAATGACCGCAGCCCTCACCTTGCGGCTAACCCCTAGCCCGTCAAGCTAATGGACAACCCACTGAACATCCACCATGTCGTAGGCTGCTCTGATATCCAGGAACACAGCCACAGCAAAACAATCATCAAGCCATGCCTCTCGGATCCCGGATTCCAGAAACAGCATTGCATCTTGTGCCCCCCGGTGCTTACGAAAGCCGAATTGTGCAACAAACAGACGCCCCGAACCCTCAAGTTGCCACGCAAGCCTGCTCACAAGCATCCTCTCGTACACCTTCCGAGCGCAAGACAGAAGTGCGATTGGCCGGTAACTCGCAACGGCTGAACGGACCTTACCCCTGCTCAAGACTGGAGACTGGAAGAGGTGATATTCCGAAACTAACAATCAACTTCGAAAAATTCGTTTCAACAATGGTCCAAATGGGGCTTTTTTCGAGGGGAAAAATGTTACCTAGAACTACGAAAATACGCCTACGCGAAATCCGGATTAATTTCCTGTCTTTTGACACTTTTCTCATATCTTTAGGCTTCCTACTTCAAGAGGAGAAGAGGTACATATATATATATATATATATATATATATATGTATACCGACCGTAAGTTCTAATGGTTTAGATTAGCGGAGTCGCTGGCGTCGCGCGCCTAATACTCGTCGTCTCGCTACGCTTGAGGATATTTCTTGCTGCAACTCTTATGCTGCTAACAGGGGCTCCACATCATCGGAAGCTGTGCAATATAAACAATGCCAGAGCCGAACACCAAGAACGACACATCGCTTTTAAGTTTTGTTAGTACCGCACTTTACATGGGGTTTCTTGTTTCTCATATTTTACGAATTTTTACTTAGTACCCATTAACTTTCCTGCTGCTTGTGGTGCTTTGAACCAGTACTACATTTTACACGAGTTTTCTTGTTTAAGTCATTGTAAGATTTTTTTGTTTGCTTACGTCCTCAAGTGAAAACGCAACGTTTTGAATGTAAGTTAGGCTTATGCAAGGCACTAACTCGTACCCAAAGCTGCTCGAGTTTAGCCACACCAACAGCGAACACCTTGTCAGGATTTGTTAACGTAGTAAACCAATCTTTTTCGTATCTTTGCGTAGTGTAATTTAATTTAATTTAATTTCTAAACGGGTAGTATTGGATTTTAAATATCCAACTCCAACATCCTCCCCACCCGTGAACTGCACGTGCCTCATACCAATGAAGGACTATTCAGATACTGCCACTCAAACAACCGTTGCCCCCAATACATTGTTGCCGCACGTTCCTGATATGTTCGAAGCTTTCACGAAAAAAATCTGTCAACAATCGATGACGTCACGTATTGTTGCGGTACTGTTGCTGATCGTTGCGTGATTGTTGCGAAAGGCGCCTTTTCGTTAATTTGGGGCATTTAGGACCCTCCTCGTTTCTTAAAAATACGCCTGAACTACGAATGGATTAATTTCCTGCCTTTCGACACTCTTTTCACATTTTTAGCCTCTTACTTCCAGAGGAGAAGAGGAACATATCTATATGTATATAGTATATCTATACATATAAGCCGACCGCAAGTTTTTAATGGTTTAAATATATGTGGGTATATATGTACCTCTTCTCCTCTTGAAGTAGCAGGGCTAAAAATATGAAAAAGGAGTCAAAAGACAGGAAATTAATCCGGATTTCGCGTAGGCGTATTTTTGTAGTTCTAGGTAACATTTTTCCCCTCGAAAAAAGCGAAAAAACCCCTTTGGACCATTGTTGAAACGAATTTTTTGAAGTTGATTGTTAGTTTCGGAATATCACTCTTCCTGCTGTGCGGATAGTCCACAATTGTTGCGCCATGTAGGAAGCGCGTGGTCCAGTAGTGTTGTCAGTAGGATTACGGCTGGCAATGCTAACAGCCGTTATTCAAAAATTAGGCACGTGCAGCTCGCTAACGGGACGACTGTTGGAGTTGAATTTTGGAAATTTCAAATACAAACTACCTATTTAGCCTACATTTAAATGAAATTACGTAAAGCTACGAAAAGATTAATGGTAAATTAGGCCTATTTAAACAAAATATATTGATAACAAAAGGGTAAAAAATGTTTCCACGTTTGCATTTCTAAAACATCGACATTCGATCAATAGTGTGCTATTAGCTGGTGCTCTACTCAGCAATAGTTCGCCTAATAGCGGTAAAAACGAATAGTTTCCAGGTACGATTTCGCCTTACACGAAATCGTATATCCGTACTGTTCTTTGTTTTGTTCCTGATTATTTATTGCTTATCTATTGTTTTCAAGAACTCCCCACGGAAATATTTACATCAGCTGTCGTTAGTGTTTTTGTTGTTTCTTGACTCAGTGCTATGTACTACTTTCATAATTGGATCTTATCCGTGAATGTTAGTGTTCTTTAAATGTGGTGTGGCTAAGTAACTTTGTAAAGATCAAGGACCGCGATAGCTGTACTTATGTAAGCCTCATCATGAACTTCCATGTTAAACGTCAAACTTTGAAACCCTGCAGCTTCTTCCGGAATTGACAGAGCCCAACGATATCCGGTATTTGGGTCGGGCCATAACTATTTCACCGCATTAAAAATTTTAAAGACAAAAATCGAACTGTTTGGTCTCCACAACATGGCCGTGCTTGTTGTTGGTGTTGTGGTTGGTACTGTTTACCCTCACCTAGAGATCGAACCAATGAACCGATCTTCACTTTTTATGGTTTGTAACGTAGGTGTTAACAAGGACCAGAGCCTTTTGAACGTATTTTAATTGATTACAAAATTCTTGTTGTTATTATTCCTGAGGAGGGGAGGGGGAATTTTGTTCTCACCTACAGATCGAACCTATGAACCTACTTTCAATTTATATAGTTTAAATGTATGTATTAACAAGGACCAGGGCCTTTGACCACTATTATACTGTGATCGATTTATCTCAAAAAAGGTTTATTTCTATATCATATCGTGTTTCTCAACTATCATAATTCTAGTTATTTAAGTTAACTGGAATGTCTGCAAGGCAAAAAACCAGATATACTAGTATTAAAAACACTTAAGCGTATATATATATAAAATAAGGGTGTAAGCCTTAAAAAAATTAAAGGAACAGATACAAGTAAAAGCATGTAAGCCATCAGCGGTGTTCTAAGACCTGTAAAAGAAGCTCCAGCTCGTTTTTAGAGATGCTGGCGATTCTTTCACAAGTATTAAAGCGTCGCTGATGGCTACATGCCTTTTTTTTTATGTCTGCTCCTGTAGAGCGTCACGTTTTTGTAAGGCTTACAAAGCTGCAGTTTCTTTTACACATATTAGTACGACGTTTATGACTTGCATGTCTTCTTATACGTACTATATCTGTTCCTTTAGAGTATTAAGCTTTTTTTTAGGGCTACATTCTTATTTTAGAAGCTTAAGTAGTTTTTTAATGCTAATTCATTATAGGCCCTAGAAGTGATTATTTGGTAACCAAATTAAAACAAAAACCAAAGAATAAAGAAAAAAAAAGAATAGTGGCATTTTGGCGTTAGAGGGATGACATTTTTGTTGGCGGCCTTTTCTGGGTGCATTATGTCACGTTGGTGTTTTAACGGGTGGTATTTTAACCGATTTCCAGAAACCGCTTAGGGGCTAACTTCTATTATTGTGTGATTTCTGTTTAAATTTGGTCAGTCAAACCACTGCGTTCGGTCGAATCCTCAAAGAAAATACCGGCTAGATAAAAGTTCCTGGCGCATGCGACCCCCCCCCCCACCCTCCGGGAATAGAAATATTCCTTTTATCCACAAATGAAAGGCATGAACGTATTCCTTAACTCGTAAAAACAAGTCGACATTTTCGTTTAAATTGTGCAATACTTTTATTTTCCTTTACCATACAGACCATTTATTCAGAAAAATATTATTCTTACGGTCAAATAAGCCGTTTTTACCCCCTGAAACAACAAAGTATATATTACGAATTGAAACCAGTTTCTGTCGAAAGTCAAGAGTATCGCGGTCAGTCGTGGTGGTTGTGGCTGAGAGGTGGCAGTGATGAGCCAAGTTGTCTGGAGGACTTGATCTAGTCGGCAAATGGAAAGAGCAGGTTGTTCACAGTGGGGAGGGGGGGGGCGTGAGGACCATCTCCTCATCTTTATTTTGGGGGACGAACCTCCCTCACACCCACCCTTCCCGCCAATAGACAAGCTAGTCAGCAAAACAAGAAGTTGGTGTCACCTCAAAGAGCTACAAATTCCTGGAGCCATCTATCTCCTCACAAAATGAACGCTATAGAAGCAAGAGAACTAAGTTTAATTCCCAGTAGGCCTCGACAATTTTCAAATTCCAAACTCTGACTGAAATTTAAGAGTTATACGTAGAAAGGCTAAGGTTTTAAAATAAAATGTTAAAAATTAAGTAAAATTCAGACAGAACACACTGTTGACCAGCACGCACTTATAATTTTATCTATATAGTGTGCCAAGTGCGTGCTGGTAAACAGTGTGTTCTGTCACATTTTCATACCCGTTCATATTTTTTCAAAATCTTCCCTCCAACTTACGATAAAGTTATACATTTCACAGCGAATTGGGGTCAAATAATCATGCTATGAAATATGCTTTTCCAAAGGTTGGGGGTGGGGGGGAGGATGAATTTTAAATCATATTGGCGGGGGGTAGGACTCCTCATAGTTTTTTTGGGGGACAGACACCCATGGAAGAGGAACCTGGCAAACTCCCTGCCACAGTTACATAAGTTATAGACAGGACGAAATAGGTATGGATCTGTATTTATTTATGCAAGTTAAAATCCCCAAACCAGCTACGTTTTGGAAAACCTTTACTGGATTTAAAACTTACAGTGATAAAACTCAGAAAAGATAATCTATATGGCCTATCTGGACACGGTCTAAGTTTTTACGGGGATTGGATGTCTTCCAGATTTCCATACTTCAGAGGCCCAAATCACAACAAGCCCGTAACCAACCAACTTTTCTCTTAAACTGTTGTACAATACAACAAGAAGTTGATAGAGTGCGGAGTTTAATAAATTGAATGAAGAAGCCAGTTTCCAGATGAAGTTGTTAAGAGATGCAACCAAACAAATCAACAATCGGTTTCGCTGTAGTTTCATTTCCCTATATGTGAAAAACTATTTCAAGTTTTAATCTGGTGGCAGTTGATAATACTCAGTAAGGCTGAGCGAAAATTCCTGTTTTCGTCTTTTTTATACAGCGGTTAGGCTGAGTTTTAGTTTCCGGTGCGTATTTCATGTGGCTTTCTTTCCCGTAAAATTATAAACTGTTTATAGAGCCCGACTAACAATTTCCTTATCCGACAATACTAAACCACGCCTGTGATAACTGTGCTTTAATAACTTGGTGGGGTTCTTTTGATTACGAGTTTAAAATAGAATTGTACCCTATAGAGCAGTGACATTTGCCGCCATATTGGCACCAGTATGGGTTTTGGAGGACATAACTGCAAGGTGCACTACATAAAAAAGGAGGGAAAAACAAGGGAAGAGCGGATTTCTTAGGCTTAAAATAACGTGGTTTTCTCCAACAACAAAAATCGCGCGTTTTAGGTCTAAGAAAACACTCTTCACAGCATCGGCTTCAGTATGACGCCCTTCTGTTTCTCTCTGCAGTGCCCCTTGCAGCTAACCCATTAAGGCTCCACCATTGAGTTATATATAATAATAGTACGTCTTGTCATTGCTCTATACTTTTGAGAATTTCATCGATTTTTTTTTCCGTTTTAGTTTATGCCTACGGCTTCCATGCATTGGGGACGCTTGTTATTACTTGGTTTTAAAACTATTAGCCGGCAATGATCCACTTTTTAAAATGTTGCCAATACTGGTACATTAATACACATATCGAAAATTAGATCCCCAATTTTTTTTTATCAATGGTGCAATTTTCTTCAAAAATCCAATAATTATTAAAATAAAAAAAATGAAGAACAGTAATCAACATTTAAAACACGGCTAGGAAGACGCTCAGTTATTTCGCGACAAAAACGCCGCAAACCGTATGTCATAATCTCGAACGGTTCCTGAATTATCGATATTTCAACGAAAGTACCCGATGTCGACCGATACCGATACCACAAATATCGGCAGCTGATCCGAACCAGTAGCGGTATCGGTGAAGGCTTAAATTTGTGGTCAAAACTATATACAAAAACTTAAGAATGTAGATTACTTCAAAAGCATTGTTAAAGCGAACTAAAACCAAGCAAGTAAACAAAAAGAACTTAATTATAAACTACGGCGTTGGTAGCCAGAAACGAACTTCAATTTATTGTCTTCAAAATTGGTAATTAGTAAAAAAAAAAAATGTTCTTCAGCCGTTAATTGAAAGACGTAAAGTGCGCTTTCAGGTGTCATTTTATGTGGAAAATCCTTTAGCTGCCCAATGCACATTCATTTCAGTTGATTTCCCTGAATACTGTTGGCAGTGTGGACTCATCGATGAAGCAAATATCACTTGTATGCATAGGTTTGAGACACTAGATAGAAAAACTTCACGAAAAAACACTTGATATTTCCCTCGCCACTGCTCGAACTTTTTCAAGCGATGAAATTGTTCAAAGTATGTAAAAGTCTTAAGTGTGATCTCGCAGTAGATAAAGGAAAGATGAAAAACAATCCAAACAGCAAAAATCATACACTACAAGTAACGTAAGCCATCGTTATGCATTTATGCTTCGTCGGAGTGGCATGACCTGAACACGAACTGGAACCGAATCCGTTCCCAAGTGACTGACATAGTGACTTTATCTCTGTACGCCCACTCCTCCATTGACATAAGGATGAGTCATTGAACCCGTTATTAAAGTCTCAGCTGCGACTAGGGCTCCATTCGACCGATCATGCTTGTGGTCAGAGGCAGTGGAGAAGGAATACAAATAAATACAGAGGCTAAACGAGGGATTAAATTAAAAAAAATAAATAAAAAAAACCTATAAGTTACATAAGGGAACGAGGAAATTCAAGTCGAACAGCGAAAACAACACACTAGAAATAACTAGTAGTGTAAGACACTTGTATGCACTTACGTTTCACCGAAGTAGCGTGACCCGGATTCGAATGGAAAACCCAAGCCGTCCCCAGTAGTGGCCATATCAATAAAGGCGTTAGGTAAGTGATCTGAGGACGGGTAGCGTTGTAGATTCGAATCCGGTTCACGATACTCTGGCGAATCGTAATTCCATAAAGGTAACTTATTATACTATGGAAGAGATGTACGGGCTTTTCGCCGGTTGTTTCCCGCCCGTTGCACGGGGGTTTCTTCCGGTTACTCCGGTTTGCTCCCTCATGCGGCAAAAAACAACTGCCATAATGGTGATACCTTTTCCACTTAACATATACTGCTTGGGTATTTGGGTGAGTGGATACGCCATGCATCGTCTCTTTCTATTTCTATTTTTTTTTTCTATTTTTATTTCTATTTCTACTATGTATATACTAACAAATGGTTTTCGCTGTTTAAATTGCTTTCCTCTTTCGGTTACATCTGTTAAAGCAATTTCTGTGTATTTATTCAACCACACAGTAAATACATTCATACTGGGGTAGGCCTAAATCACAGTACTGTGGTTGATGTAGGTAGCATTGGTTTCAAAGTGGGCAAAATGACATTGGTGCCGTGATTGTCACGTTTTTATTTTAGTTTTGTTTCTGGGTATAATTATACAGAAAATCCATTGAGTGATTATGTCATTTTCAGAAAAATTCGCGCAATGATAATGAAAGAAATCTTTTATTCAGGTAAAAGAAACACGTGCTACCGTAAAGAATTTTTTTTAGCTGTCAAAAATATCCGTTTTACAAACAATTTGCTTCGGTGCCAGTGCTCCACTTGTTTTATGTCAACAACAAGGGGTTAAGGATTTTCTACATCTTCCTTATCTTGACATGTTTATGTCGACAAAACATCAAACGTAAGCGTTTGGCAATAAATGTTTCAGTAACGAGGAAGGATACGATCTTTACAATACCAACCTACGCACCATCAGACGTTATAAATTTTCCGACACTTGTATTGATAGAGGGGAACAAAAAGTGAACAACTGCCGTTATATTAGATGTGAAATAAGCCCTTAAAATTCATCTTGTCACCAATATTCATGAATTTTATCGGTAAACCCTCTTCCGTCTTCGTGGCTTAAGCTGGTAAAGTCTAAAATTTACAGGGAATCCATCTGCGGTATAACTCAAGTATGGTGTAAACATAATTTGTGGATCGAAAAATAAAATGCTTTATAAAATGTTTGACCACACAGCAGTAAATCCGTTAAGTGAGTGATCTGCTGCAGAACTGGTCAATGGTTTAAAAACGAGTCACGCCACTGCCGGGAAACGTAAGTGCGTGTAACTGACAAGGGTATTTGTACGTTTTTATACATATTTTTATTACGTCGTTTATGGCGTCGCAGGAGATACTCTCAAACCATTATAGAAGCAATAAGTGATATGTAACCGTTATACACAAAAGACGACTCGGGCATTATTCACTACCCAACCTTTGCAACAAACAAAACCTTACTCCATTTACGACATTTTCCAGCTGGAAAGCTGCCTTATCAAAAATAGGATTTATAATGAAGGACGGAAAAGCCAAAGGCTCAACAAGAGTTCAACAAAGGCTCAACACGGATGCAAAACTATTTACGTTGCCTTTTGGACTTATATTATATCAGACTGCCTGGGCGGAAATCGAACCCACGACCTTTGTGAAACCAAAGGGCGAGATCCTATACCGCTGAGCCTTACTGAGCC
>JAHWFP010010202.1:0-16554 GCA_023313725.1 Lithobius niger | reverse complement strand
TGATGAAATTAATCAGTTACTGGTGTTGTGCAATGATTGTCGCGTAATTAGCTGAATGTTTGATGGAATGAATCTGTTGCTGGTTGTAAGTGGTGATCAATGTGTGGCGGTCAGTAAAAATACGAATCGAACCATTTACGAGTGATGAGAAGGGTGTGATGATCAGTGAAAAGTTAACTGTGTGATGAAATTAATCAATTACTGCTGTTGTGCAACGATTACGCGTAATTAGCTGAATGTTTGATAGAATGAATCAGTTGCTGGTGATATGTTGTGACAAATGTGTGACGACCAGTGAAAAATTAACTGTGCTTCGTGATGTGCAACGATCAGCGCATAATTAGCTGTGTTTGATGAAATAAACCAGTTACTGCTGGTGTACAACGATTAGTGCATTACTGGATGTGTGAGTGACTAAATGAATCAGTATATGATGGAGTGTATAACGATAATCAGCTGTGTGTTTCAAGAAATGAATCAGTTACTGATTGTGTGAAACAATTAACTGGGCTGTGTGTTGGATGAAATGGATCCGTTACAGATAGTGTGCAACGATTGCATGTGTTGCTTAGTGACATGAATCAGTCATTGGCAGTGTGTGTGCAACCATTGGTGCATAATTAGCTGTGCATTTCACACAATAAACACGTAACTGATTACCGAGAAACATAGGACATGTATAATGACAAGTATACCCAGTCTGTCAAAATGGTGTGTTTCGGACGATTTATGTGAACTACTTGGAACTGAGCCATGGACAATATAAAAGTTAGGAAGGTAGTGTTTAGGACCTATTCTTGAACTTCATGCTGTAATGAATGATGTGTACTTTATAATGTTGTGAGGAATTCAGCAGTCGCCACATAATGCCATGACTAACCAGACGACATAACATGGAAGTTGACAAAACCACGAATCCGGACTATTACTGAACAGTCTTGCTTCACTGTGACAGACATTTTTCTTGGAACTCACTCCTAGAAAGTGTTGTGACAGCGCCTTGAACCAGCAGTTGGAAGAGACAATACGATCTGACACAGTGTTAAAGTATTTTTGTTGCACATTTTGTTGTGAACCGGTTACATAAGCTTGCTTTCTTCTGTATTACTTTAATTTAATCTAGACACACGCTAGTGTGTCGCGCCAAGTTAAGCAATAAACATCACATATCTTCAATTGTCGAGGACGTAACCCATTGTAGTACGACGCCATAGCGTAAGTGTCTAATATCCTGAAGCATAGTTGGGCACATTTCAGGTACTTTGGGGAAAATAATAATGCCGTACAAAAGCTTAAATTGTGGTAAAATTGAGAGCTATGACCCACCTGACAAAAATTAACTCGTGTAGGAATGTCACCTAAGCTGCTTTCAATGTTTTCATTTAACCGTCGAACTTATTAGTTGATGAGATTAACCTGGCGAATGTTTTGGTCTATTGATATCACTCCTTTGAAGGGATGAACCAATCGGCGGTCCCTTTTACCAATTTTGGTTTTTGATATGATTTAACTTACTGGTATGTTATGACTAGTTAGTGTGCTTGACAAAGTGTCCATGAACTTATCGGAGCAGTTTACTGAAAGGATAGACAGGTCTATGTTGTGTGCAGGTGGCCTACACGTCCCCAGGGGCGTACTGGCCATGCGGGAGCCGATGCTCCGAGGGGCTTATCAGAGGCCTATTGAAATTTTTTCATGATGACTGATTTCTACGTAGAGAGGGGCCTACCTTAACCATTTCCTAAAGGGCCAAGTGGCTCTCCCAGTACGCCCCTACACGTTCCAACACTTTTTTTATGCTTTATGAGACACAGACACGCTCCCTTTATTGACGTTTACAACAAAACGAAAAGCTGTGGATTTGGTAAGTGAGGAGACGCAGTTGTCTCCTTCCAGTTTCCGTCTCGCACAAACTGATGACGTCATCCTTTCTTGCCGTCTTGAGCTCGTAGTGCCGTCCTTCTTGCCCTGGGGGCTCATAAATTCCAATTAATGCCCTCTGGCAGTGCTCGTGCTAATCCATCATAGCCTGGCTGCGTAATGTGAGAGGTGTTTCATCCATTCGTCTTTGTCTGCCTCTTCCTTATTGGCTGAAGGGCGAAAAGTCGTTGACTCGCTTGCGCCAACCAATGGGGTGAGACCGTTTTCGTTACCATGACAGCAGCGCCACAGAAGCATGCGTTGCGGAATAAGGGGATTTTTTAGGAAAATTATGTCGTTTTGGCTTACGGTAGGCCAAATATCTCTCGTCACAGCGTCTGGGGGATGTAGAGGGGGGGGGGGGCAAAAGCCAAGATGCAGACTCTACCCGGAAAATATTCACAGGTCGTCATGCGGCCCGGAAATCGAACCAGTTCCGATAGCCTGTTGACCGGTAGCCTTTCGTTGTAGTTCAGAGGAAACACCAATCGGCATGAAAATGGAAGACCTGAGATCGATTCCCGGCTCCAAGTGACGCGTGAATTTGTTTCGTCTATCTGGATGTGCACTGGTTTTCGCTGCACTCTCGGATGCTACGACGGGAGAATATTTACTTCTCTTCCGGTCTGCACCTTCGTTTCTCAGGAAAGGACGTTCCCCCATTCTTTATCGTTGTTTTCTCATACAATTTTCCAATTAAAGGGATATACCTCCCAGCGCCATTTTTCTCGATCCTCCACATCAAATAGGGCCCCAAAGGTCTATTTACTTACCGTTAGTCTTTCTCTTGCTAAAAATCCGTTTTAAAATGTGGCGTCTAGGATATTTTCTGTTCAATATTACGAACTTTATTTACGTTCGTCCCGAACATAAATGATGCATCGCGCACCTACAATGACCTTGATAGTTTTATCTGTGTGTGCGCAGTATTAATTTTAATCGTTTGCAAGTAATTACTATGAGACCAAAAATCTACAATGCTAATGCAGTAATAATTAAAATTAATTATTCCCATAGATCGCCGAAGCAAAATTAAGATACTAGTCTAGAAAATTATAAATTGCGATTTTAAAATACAAGAATCATTCCGGTTTTTGACGACACAATCAATGGGTCCACGCTGTCTGGACTATTAGGCGAAAATGCCAACTGAGACAGTAGCTACGTTTTTCGCTGCGAGGAACGAAGCTACCGTCTCATTTGACCTTGAGCTGTGGTAAATACGCGGATGTGATCGTCGCGTGGGTGTTGTGAGGCAGGCGGAAGGTTATAAGGCAGGCTGGATGTTGCTTTTATATGTCTGTCCAAGGTCGAAGCAAAATGGTTGACAATATCAGAGAACACGGAGCGAACCTTAATATGTATAGAATGCGATCTACATTAAGAAAAAAACCGAGTTACAGCACAGCAAGTGTTGTAAAAACGGACCACAACAACCACCAGCCTGCACAGACAATGTGGAATGGCTGGTGACTACTTATCAACAATCTCTTATATTAATGAGGGTATTCGATGATTGCTAACGGAATGTGTGTTGCCATTAAACCAAAACTTTGTGGTATGAGTATACCACGCGCAGTGGCTGTTTGCTGTGACGTGCAAATCACGTGACTGGGCTAGTCCAATCAGACGGCCAAACAGCCGTTGTTCTTGTTCGTCACTAGCTAACTCATGGTGACGTCACGGCAAACAGCCATTGCGCATGGTTTAGTGTAAGTCGATATCATAATATCAAAAATCAAAATTGGTAAAAAGGGATCGCCAAGTTCCTAATGGTTCGGCCCTTCAAAGGAGTGATATCAACACACCTTACAACATTCGCCAAGTTAATCGCACCGCTTAATAGTTCGAAGGTTAAACGAAAACCAGAACATTGCTACTTTCGGTATGGCAATGTTCAAGCTATATCATTTAACGTCCAGAGCATTATTCGGTGCGATTAACGTGGCGAATGTTTTGGTGTGTTTTTATCACTCCTTTGATGGGCAGAACCATTCGGAACTTGGCGATCCCTTTTATCAATTTCGGTTTTTGATATGATATTAGTACTTTTAAAAAAAAAATCGTAGGGCTTAAGCAAAACAGAAACGGTTAACGCTCAACTACAACGGTTAACCCTTTTTGAACACTTAACTTTTATTGATAAAATAATGCTTCAGGATATGCAACTTAATATTAAACTGCTGGCTAAGGGTTCTGTTGCTGTGCACGATTAAAATTAAAGGATTAGTGAAACTCGGTTAAATATTGAACACGCTATTTACTTTCTACCCATAATCAAGTAAATAAAAATAGCGTACACGGACCCATGGAGTATGGGGACGGGTCAGTGCCACACCGGGTGACGCCGGGCCAAGCCACATCACGCTGGAAGAGGCATTAACCGCTTGCAGGGGTGCTGCCGGGAGTACCAGCTTTTTTTCACATTTTTTCACATTTCCACTTTTTTTTTTCACTTTTTTCGTATACTCGCTTTTCACTTTTGCACATTTTTCACATACCTGCCTATTATTTTTTCACATTTTTCACGTACCTACTTTCATTTTCCTATCATTACTTCTTCGTTTTCATATATCACCAGTTTCACATTTCTTTAGCCTAATACAGATTTTTCTTTTCCAGTTAACCATTGTTAATTTCTCTGTAATCTTACTCAAGAGAGCGAAAGCGACTTCAAAGCGACTCCATCAGTAAACCAACCAATGTTCTTTTGTGTGTTCTAACCACAGGCATAGCTACGTAATTCAGGGCCCAAAATTATGGCGGATAATTTGATTGTTTTTACTTGTTTATGCGTTTTGCCTTTTTTTTTTCACACCAATACTCGTATTTTTCACATTTTTTCACATTTTATTTTACCACTGGCAAATTTTCATGTTTTTCACATTTTTTCACATTTTATTTTACCACTGGCAAATTTTTACATTTTCACATTTTTTGACATTTTATTTTACCACTGGCAAATTTTCACATTTTTCACATTTTTTCATATTTTATTTTACCACTGGCAAATTTTCACATTTTTCACATTTTTTCACACCGGCAGCATCCCTGCGATTGCTAGAGCGGTTGTGTAGCTCGGTTAAATATTGAAAACTCCGTATACTTTCTGCCTCTCCCAGAAATAAAATGACAAAGCCGCCGGGCTATAAAGGTTTGGACTTTTGTTGTACAAAGGCGGATTTCTTTGTTTCCGGGGGAAATATTTATGTGTCAAGTGCATGGAGTCCGGGTCAAGTGGAAGCGCTGGTTGAGTGAGCGAAGCGAACGAGAATCAGCGTTTGTTAGTCAGTGTGCGCAAAATTACATGGACGGAATACTCACCTTCCGCAGCAAACAAACGAGAAACCAAACCGTCCCACTATTGCAAACGGTGCTTCAAACACCACCTGAAAAAAAAAATGAAAAAAAAAATAATCACTGAGCACTTGCACGAAGTGTTTTTTTTTTTTTGAAGAAGATGGAGGGACCACGACAAAAAAAAATTATCTGATTGATAATATAATATGTGGTCAATTGTCAGTAGTATTACCTCTGTAAGGGCACGTTTAGGCAACCACTCGCTTTTGCATTCTAGCAGCTAGAAGCTAGAAATCACCTCAAATTCCAACATGGCGGCGGTTTTATGTCTGCCGCCTCGCAACGAAAACAGCAAATAACGTGAGTTCAGAAGTGTTTTGGAAAATTGTTTCGTCATGAGGAATTCTTTATATTATTGGCACGGATTATAAGACTGCAAGTATTTACTCAAACGATGTCGGATTTAGCTAATCCATTTAGGGTTGTTACCATGGCAATGTCACCTTTGCCATCGCGATTGAATCCTAGCTGCGAGAATGCAAAGGTGAGTCGCTGCGTAAACGCGCCCTAAGTCACATTCCATTTTATTTTTTTCATTCATAGCATTTTCGTGGCATAGCTGTATCGTGGCTGAGTGGTGAGAGAGCTCAGCCTGGTTGCTGGAGGATTGCGGATCTGGTCGAACCCTGGAAAGGGGATCTTGGCAAAGTCCCAACCAGGACTGCCGGCTAGGGTAGCGTGAGATGCTACCATGCTCCTTCAGCGGCTATGGAATGTATTCTGGCTAATTCTGGACAATCTTTCGGCCTCGACGATGATCGGAGGTTTCCCGGATCGAATCCCCGGGCTGGCACCTCCCTTTACCACACCGTATGTCTCCTCTAAAAAAATCTGGTAATGTTCAAAATTGAGCCGGTTCAGCCATACAAGCATTAATTGCTTTGGCTGACATAAGGCTCGTCAAAATTAATTAAAAAAAAAAAACCTTAGTGTATCTCACTATTAAAATAAGGATAATCCCTTTTTTGTAGTGCAATTCAAAGCAGCAAAAATTTCCAATCGTCCAATATATTTATTACCCACTGCCAAAATAAATAAATATGCCCAATAAATCTACGCCCTAGCTTTCCGAAACCCATCCAGTCCTTCACCCCTTTTAGAACTTTCCGCTATTTCAAAACTGGACGAAATCTAATTTTAAAAAGCGACCTGTCATCACGGGAGAAGGAGGTTATGGATTAAAACCCTTGACTATCTTCTCTTCCGGCGTTCAAGAGCTTCGAGTGGCGGCTTCCATGTTTCGTTCTTTCAGCACTCAAAAGTGCCCTTCACCACGTTGTGATCACTCTCGACTTGGAACTTCACATCGAGCGCGATAAAGCTCGTGTTTTTACCTCCCGTACCCGAAAAGCGGGCTATAGCAGCGTCCTTGCTGGGGGGGGAAGTTCGGCCTTCCACAACTGATTAAAGAAGAACCACACAACATTTTTCGACGCGATGCTATACGCGTGCATGCACTTTTCGTCACAATCAGCTCGTAACTCACCGCATTTGGCGCTCGAGGGCGCTTCCGTGGCGCTCGTAAAAACCAGATAATGGTTGTATAAATAAATATTAGTGACGCGTTGGAATGGCGGTTTGGGATTGGGTCAAGCACGAGGACGGTGTTGTGGTGTGGTTTTTCCACAAGCGAAAGTTTCACGCTGCATGATTTACGCTTTTTAAATCTCATAATTCGGTAAGAGTTTTGCATTACCCGTGCAGAAACAAACACCGTACAATCTAGAACGATATATGGTAAACTGCGTTTACCGGACAAGCATATTCACGATTTAAGGCGTAGCTGTGGTACTTCCGCTTAGAGAATATGGGATGGCAGCTGCCATTAAAGGCCGGTTCCCACCAAATTAGCATTGCAGCATCTAAGCCTATCGAGTTCTCTCTCGCAGGAAGCAAAGGAATGCACAAAGCAAAACTTTTAAACGCAACAAACAAGCCTCCTTAATTATTGAGTAAAAATTTGGTACGCCCTCGTGCACCTGGAAACAAGCTATAAAGATTAACGATATTAGTGCCACTAGATGGCGCCAGGGGATTTTCTTTAAATTTTTCCGTGGCGCCATCTAGTGACATCAGTATCGTTAATCTTTATAGCGTGTTTCCAGGTGCACAAGAGCGCATCGAATTTTTTATCAATAAAGTTAAGGAGTCACGTGGCTTGTTTGTTGCGTTTAAAAGTTTTGCTTTGTGCATCCGTTTGCTTCCTGCGAGAGAGAACTCGATAGGCCTAAATGCTGCAATGCTAGTTTGGGGTGGCAATCGGCCTTGAAACCTTCGACGATGTATGGTCGGATTGGTTGCCGCCATTGAGGCCCTTTGTCCGACGAGTAGGGTAGCACTCGCACGGCTTCAATTGAACTGTAAAACGGTTTGCTAAATATTTCCCTTTACAGGCCAACGTTTAAACAAATATTCCAATGGCTATTTACTGATAGAAATAGTGATGTTTGCATAGTTTTTAAAATGTTCAACGTTTTCACATTTATAGCAAACCTCCTTTAATATTTGTGTTGCCGTAGTTGCACACCACAGGGGCCAACAAGCAATCTTGGACACGTGATCAATACACATAGGTTGTTTTAAGACGGTTGACCCTTAAAAGTTGAACAAGTGAATGATCTTGAAGATATAAAAACGCTCAAGGTGATCCGGTAATGATACAAAACGCTACGGGTACCCTACTGCACCGCCTAACGTCTCCATAAACAGGCAATCTTGGACATGTAGTTGATGCACATTGGTTGTTTTAGGACGGGTTGAACATTGACATTTGAGCAAGTGTATGATCTTGAACATATAAGTTGAAGGTCATCTGGTAATTGCATTAAATGTTACGACCCGTTTCCATAAACACGCAATCTTGGGTTAGTTTATGCACGTTGGGTGTTTTAGGACAGTTGCGCCTTGAAATTTGATCAAGTGAATAGCCTTGAAGCTTAAAGTCATCCGGTAATAACATTAAACACTATGAGTAGCCCACCACACCCCTCACCATCGCCGTAAACTTAGCAATCTTGGACATGCAGTCGTTACATATAGGATGTTTTAGGACGGTTGAGCCTTGAAATTTGAGCAATTGAGTGGCCTTGAAGCTCAAAGTCATCCGGTAATTGCATTAAACACTATGAGTAACCCACCAAATCTCTCACCGTCTCCACAAACAAGCAATCTTAGACTTGCATACACGTTGGTTGGTTTAGTGCAGTTGAGCCTTGTAATTTTAGCAAGTGAATGACCTTGAAGATATAAGCGTAAGGGTATCCGGTAATGAAATTAAAAGCTATGAGCAACACACCGCACAACTCACCGTCTCTGTTAAATGAGTAATCTTGGACATGTCGCCGATACATGTTGATGGTTTAGGATGGTTGAGCCTTGCAATTTGAGCAAGTGAATGACCTTAAAGATATAGTGTAAGGTTGTCCGGTAATGACATTAAACTCCCTGAGTAACCTACGGCACACCTTACCCTCTCTGTTAAATGAGTAATCTTGGACATGTCATCGGTACATGTTGGCTGTTTTAAGGACGGTTGAGCCTTGCAATTCCAGGAAGTGAATGACCTTAAAGATATAAGCATAAGGTTAAGCATAAGGCTTAAACCCTGTGAGTAGCTCCCCCCACCCCTTTATCGCAGTCCCCTTCAACAAGCCATCTTTGACGTTCCGTCCATACATATTGGTTGTTTTCATAAAGTATGGTGCGCTCATGTGAGGAATGCGCGCCAACAAGACATAATTAATGTGAGAGCTTAGGCGGTGGCACGTTTCGAAATGTGTTTGTGTTGAAGTCAAGTGAGGCAGCCGGGTGCGTGACGGGTGGCGGGCACGAGCCGTCCAAGCCCGAACCCATTCATCAAACCTGTGACAGAACCGAGAGAACGATAGAATAAGGAGATAGAGAGAGAGAGTGAGAGCGAGGATAGCAATTCTCCGTTCAAAGGTGTGTGTTGTGTCGCAACCCTTGCAGAGTATTTTGGGTGAACATGACGCGTTCGCGGCATTGTGGCTGGCTGAATGATAAATTTCAGTGTTGTTGTTGAAAAGGATTAGGACGAAGGGCGCGTTTATGCAACAAGACCTTCTTGCGCGCCCGAACCGTACGTGCTAGTGTATCGTTATTTATTGTCGAGAAGGTGCGAGTTTTTCTGCTAAAGGGCTGCGCCAATAGAGCAGTGCCACTACGTAGTATTATAGTATTTAACTCTATGCTGGAGCCTTAATGGGTTAGCTGCAAGGGGCACTGCGGAGAGAAACAGAAGGGCGTCATACTGAAGCCGATGCTGTGAAGAGTGATTTCTTAAGACTTAAAAAGACTTTTTTGTTGTTGCAGAAAACAACGTTATTTTAAGCCTAAGAAATCCGCTCTTCCGTCCTTTTTCCCTCCATTTTTATGTAGTGCAACTTGTAGTTATGCCCCCCCCAAAACCCATACTGGTGCCAATATGGCGGCAAATGTCACTACTCCATACTTCAAAAATGTTCATTGCCAGCCTAAATGCATGGTCGATAAGGAATATTAAATTCCGAAAAGCCCGCTAAAACTTCATTAAGTGGTTCTCAGGAGTGGTACTAAAAAAATTGACGTGAGCGGACGGTGTTTTTTTGTTTTTTTTTTTTTTTTTTTGTTTTATTCGTGATTTTTTTCAGATGCTGGCGGTGGCAACAAAATGTTAGATACCGATTTCGTTTCTTTTTGGCAAAAAGGTTGTGCAGTACCACAGCCACCTACAGTAAAGGCCGGATCAGATCAAGACAAATTAGCCAAGTAAAATCAACCATTGACATAGAAAGAAGCGCAAGTTTGCTAGGTGCTGCCATCTCCACACCAAGCGGCGAAATTTCAAATTAACCGACCAGGGTTCCAAATTCTGTCAACAGATGATGCCATTTGGCAAACTTGCCGCGTCGGTATTTGATTTGCCGTTTTGCGGAGCATTGTTGGAGGCAAAGATGATACGGCCTTTACTGTAGGTGGCTGTGGCATACAATATCTATAGTTTAATGCCAGGTTCAGCGAACAAGTATTACATATTTGAAAAAAGTCATTCTGTAGATGGAATTTTTGTTGTTGTGACGTGCCTCTGAACCACCTTTAGATTCGTTTCGGCGATCACGTGAATGGAGCAAAGAGCTCATGTGGTCATCGGCTCCAGAAAATGTTTGGTGAAAGTGCTGATGCGTGATTCGAATTTTTTTTATTTTAGACAATGTCATAAGAAACGTTTCACGCGCTAAGAAAAATCCCATGCGTGCACTCCCGAGAACCACTTTATTAATTTTAGCGTCGTAATGGAAAACCTTTTTCCGTTCATGGAAAATGTTTTTCATTATCGGTATTTGTTCGAAATCAGTTGTCGGAAAAAACAGCGTGGTCATTCATTGCAACTCTTTCAAC
The DNA here is from genome assembly GCA_023313725.1 of Lithobius niger. NCBI lineage: Eukaryota > Metazoa > Arthropoda > Chilopoda > Lithobiomorpha > Lithobiidae > Lithobius > Lithobius niger. The sequence goes on along the minus strand of JAHWFP010010202.1, from coordinate 5,877 downwards.
AGCTAGGTATCTTGCCAATCCGCCAACAGAGTCTTAATTAACTTCCGCAGAATTAATAAACATGCTACAACTCGTTTTGTGACCAATTACCACACGAGGAGTGAATCTAATAATTTTGTCATTCAGCCTAAAGTTACAAAAGAAAAACTGCATAAATGCAGCTACTACCTTGGAAGCATATTTTATAATAACGTACCCAACTCCATAAAGATATTACTGAAATTCATCATTTCCAGAAATACCTGTTTCGGTGGCTACTGGGTATCAGTACTGTGGCCCTTGAAAATTTATTTAAAGTTATAAGCTGAAAAATACTTTCAGCACTTTTTGTTATCTTGATTTTCTTTGTTTATTTGCAGCATGTTTATTTATTTTTACTGTTGTGATTATTTTTTCTACGATGCACCCTTACTTTGTATTTATTAATAATGATTGTAATAACTGCATTCGCTAATAATAGTAACTTTGCAGTCGCTATTAATAAAAATAGGAATTTAAAATAGTATTAAAATAGTCATACAAATAGTAATAAAAATGGTAATAAAAATGGTAATAAAAATAGCTAATAAACATTGTAACATTTGCTTATAACAGTGGTAATAATTTTATACTGCTATTATTGTAATCTTTTTTTTTGTCTATGATGCACCCTAACTTTGCAATTGTTTCGTATGTTGACATTTGTAATTCTTGTATTTTTAAGTTAATTTTTATTATGGTAACCAACACACCACACGCGAGCATTAGCTCTTGTGGGGTGAGGGCACAGACGAAGTTTTGTACCGATTTGTTTGATCCAATAAACCAATATTCTTCTTCTTAACTTCCAAATTTGTTAGAATTAAAATCTCTGTGTAGGCAGTAAACCGAAATCTCCGTAACGAAAAATAAATTTGCATTAAAAGGAATGTGGCGAATAACAACTGTGTTGCGAGTTAATGAGAACTGACTTACCGTGTCATTTTTCCCTTAACGGAAAATCATTTTTCGTTAACGGAATATGAAGGTTCGATAACGAGAAATGGGCGATTGGCCAGAGATGGCGCTGGTATGCTGCATGCATCACCACTGGATCACGCTGCATCACACATGCATCACGCTGCCGGCGTGAGAGGCTACCATACTCCTTCAGCAGCTATGGGAACTATTCTGGCCAATTCTGAATAATCTTTCGACCCCCTACGATGATCGGAGGTTTCCCATTTCAAATTCCCGGGTTGGCTCCTCCCTTTACCAGAGATTTCTTCTTCTCAAAAAAGTCTGGTAATGTTCAAAATTGAGCCGGTTCAGCCATACAAGCATTCAATTGCTTCGGCTGACTTAAGGCTCAAAGAAATTAATTAAAAAAAAAAATGCTGAGTTAATGAAAATTTTTCATTATAGGAATTTAATTTTCCTTATCGACCATGCATTTCCGGTAACGGGTATTCAGGTTGAATACGAAAATTAAAATGCGATCATGAAAAATGTTTAACAAAAAATCTGATGGCGTGTCATAAAAAAACAAAGTGCAATCATTAAACATTGCTAGAACATTATCTTTTCTCACAATTTCCAAAATTTGTCTACTATTCTCGCACCAATAACTAAGGGTGTGTTTACACAACGACTCGCCTTTGCGTTCTCGCCGCTATAAGCTAGAAATCATATGAAATTCCAACATGGCGGCGGTTTTACGTCTCCCGCCTCGCAACGAAAACAACCAATAACGCGAATTCAGAAGCGACTGTGATAGTTTCGTCGGCGGAATTCTTTACCTTATTATGACGGGTTATAAAACTGTAAGTATTTATTCAAAAGATGTCGGATCTAGCTAATTACCATGGCAATGACACTTTTGGCATCGCGATTAAATTCGAGCTGCGACAATGCAATAGCTAGTCGTTGCATAAACGCGCCCTTAGCTTGAACAGAAAGACAATGCATCATCTCGCAGAGAGCCAACATGGCGTTTGTCGAACAGAAAACTAACACTGACACTTTCGGCAATTAAAAAAAAACAGCAATGCGTTTGCTTTCATTTAAACATATACATTATTAAAATCGTATGATGTGCGTGCGTACGTGCGTACGTGTTTGTACCTCTACTCCTCTGGAACCAAGGCATCTACAAAGATAGGAGTAGGCCCAAACGAAAGGTAATTAAATTTCGCTTTTAATATGTCTATTTTCATCGCTGTACTTGATATTATCACCCTTAAATAAGCGAAAGAATGGCACTGAAAAACTAACGTCAACGTTTTTTTAACCGCATGATGTATGTTCATGGCGTCATGAGGTTCGTTCATGACGTCATAGTCTGTTCATGAAAACCTCCTCGAGCTAAGAGAGATGATCTGGAAAAGGGTGCACGGACGACGTATCTTAAAATTGGTTTTATACTAACTGACTTGATGCAGGGAAAAATCAAAACAATTGATTTGGTTTTAAAACGGTGTCAAACATTCGTGTTTCTGAGGTGCGTGGATTGAACGAGCAAAGTCAGCGATTTCCACGTAAAGTAAACCTTTTTGAATGTGTGCCTCGCTTTGCTGTATCAATCTTTCATCTCTCACGTTCTACAGATGTTTCTCCAAGTGAGGGATCATCAGAAAGTGAAGTGATAAGACGCCCATGGAAAAATCTGTACTGAGTAGGACGTAAAGAACAATATTCTTAAAATATGTGAAAGAAGAAAACCCATATAAAGTCTATACTAACACAAATTACAAATGATGTGTGGTTCTTGGTGGTACATTGATTCAGTCAAGTTTCTGAGGAAATGTTTGCGCTGATTGAGTGAGCGAAGCGAACGAAAATCGGCGTTTGTCTCAGAAACAGGGCTTTTTGATAAATTGCTTGATCTTTTCGCTCGACTCCTTGGACGTAAAAAAATAATATTGACCTTCTCTCGAGATAACCGATATCGCATACTACACTCTTATAATTTGCTTGATCTTTTTTTGTGTTAGGTCTGTCTGCATCATAAGTGTTGCAGCGAGAAATCTTCTCGAGTGCAGCGAGACGACGCGGAATGAGCGAGCGAAGCGAGCAACTCCGCTAGTTGTACTTAAGTTCAAAGTTGTAACTGTCTAGATCAGGTTAGGCTGGGTCATTTGGCTTGGCTTGAATTTCGCGGGGTAGGGAACGAGTTTCATGCAGGGAACGACGGGTGATTAAAAAAAATGAGCTGGGTGATGTTATTATTGGCACGAATTTCACCCAAACTCCTGCAATTTCTTGCCATTGGCTAGATTAGATTAAAAATGTTTGAAGTAAAATAATAAACTCTTAAGCACGAACAGTTGAACTCTTTTATTTTAAATAATTATTACTTTCTGGGGAAAGTGGCCGGGGAAAACTATTTTTGGAACTCTCTCCCTAGACAAGTCATTGTTGCTCTCCCTTAAATAATTGTAAGGCCTGTAAGATCATTTCTTGTAATTCGATATCATCATTTATGCTCTACTTTCTCCGTGGAACTCGATCCCTGACTAAGTCATTGCTACACCCTTAATAAATTATTTTAAGGCTGGAACATAATTCTGCAAGTTTAATGTCATAAATTTTACTACGCCTAGTCCTTTTTAGCTTTGAAAACACAGCTTAGTTGCACGTACGTGTTGGAGCGTAGGACCGTTTCTTTCCAGAACAATTCTTCCAAAAATTGACGTGAACAAGCAGGGCGTTTGTTCCCTCCTCCCCCCTTCCACTCCCCACCTCACCCTATGCCAGCATGCCCATAATTCGGTCAGAGGCTAGTGCCCTTAGCTGGGCGTCGGGATGGGGTTGTTTACACTGGTCTCTGGGGCGCTTTTATTGCTGGAATTGGCAGATTAATCCATTTGCCGCACGTTAAAATCTCGTCTCGTGGCTCGAGAGTCGTGGCAAAATGCGCGCGTGCTAGAAGGTCGACACTAGTTGGCGACACCCTCAACCATGCAACCTCCCCAAACCTAGGACGAGCAGATTCACGATTTAAGGCGAAGCTCATCTGTAGTACTTCCGCTTTGAGATTACGGGATGGCAACCGCCATTACAGCTAAACACGGTGAGCAAAGTCAGTCTCAGTTACTGAAAAATGTTGAAGAAACTTAAGTCCGACGATTGGGGTATAGAACACTCACAGCTATACAATTAATCTGTTATACTGTTTTCCAAAATTTATCCTAGCGCAGGCAAAGGTTTGAACTAATTTTTCAATAGCTGTTCGATTTAAAAAATTGAGGAGTTCCCTGGAAAAAGGGCACTAATGAAAAATACATGTTTTGAGAAAAGGCCAAAAAAACTGGGAATTTATGCTTATTCTTTGAAAGTTAGCATTTTTTCGATGGGATGTATTCATGTTCCCTTTTAAAACATATTTTTGTAGCAGATAAGTTCAGGAAAATAGGAAAATAGGAAATTAGTGGAAAATAGTCAGTGGCACTGGCGGCGGCCATGTTGAAAAGCAGCGCCATCTCACGGCGACATCCAGCGTTAAATAAAAAAATTACTTGTAAAGCGCTTCTGTTGGTCGACTTCTTACCGTTTTTGCCCTTATTCCATAGACTGAGAGGTGCTTTATCAGATTTTTTAGGAGGTGAAAAAGGGCACAAGTGACTTTACGCCTTTTTTCCAGGGAACTCCTTAATTGATGTTTCCATCGCTTTTGAGGTATGCAGCGGTTTCACATTGTGGCAAACCGACAGTGTAAGGCCTACACACGTTTGCCTTGCCGCACACCACAAGAGTGATTACGACAGAAGTGAATGATGTGTTTATCACGAATTTCATTCAGGCGAGCGCAGAGACGAGAACGATAGGCACCGTGGTGCCCACCATGATTCTTCTGTTTTTAAATTGTTGTTTTAATCTGAAATTGCTGTCGTTTTCTTCATATGACGTTACAATAATTTTGTAAATCAATAAATAAATAAATAAACTGTAGGAATGGTGTCTCGCAAATCTCATTCAGACGCGAACATGTTGGCGTTACCAGCGTGGGTCAAGGACCGGAAGCATTGCTGACTGCGAAGGGTTGGAATGCATTGTTTCTTGTGCAGATGCAACCCCCTGCCCAAACCCCTTCCACGAGCCGGCACAATCGGGGGGAGGTTGCAACTGTACTAGAAACAATGCATTCCAAACCTTCACAATCTGCAGTCCTTCCGGTGCTTCGCCGACGCCGGTAACGTCAACATGGCGGAGCTAACTTCCTGTTCTTGTCTGAGTCTGAGTAAGATTATAGCGAGAGGCCAATCATACAATCTATTTATTTATTTATTGTATTTACAAAATTATTGTAACGCCCTATATATAAAGAGCATAACAGCAACTTCAGATTAACACAACAATTTAAAAAAAAAACCACAAGAAACATGGCGGCACCTAGTGCCCACAGTTCTCGCCTATGCTCTCGCCTGTAATGAGATTCGTGAGAAACACGTAATAATTCACTCCTGTCCTGTCGGTATCACTCACGTCAACACATAAAGACCCATTACAGGCGGCTCTTGCCACAAATGTGAAATATCTGAAAAGCGATGCCAACATCAGTTTACAAAATCGAACAGCTATTGGACAATTAGGTCGAACTTTTGTCCGTGATGGATAAATTTCGAAAACAGTATCACAGTTTAAATGTAGCTGCGCGCGTTTTATCCTAATCGCCGGACTTGAGTTCCTCCTTGATTTGCGGGTTATTGGAACTGAGTTTGCTCACCATGTTTAAGCCGCATGGTGGGCAAATGAACGCCATCCAACAAACGGGCTCGTTATATTGGGCTAGCCGTGTTTTATTTTGGCGATCGGTAAATGTTTCACCGCGCTGCATTTTCTACAAATGCGCGCAGAGGTGAGGTCTGTTTTCGAGGGGCGCTAGCTAGGTTTAGATCGAATGTGACGAGGAGGGTGCCG
>JAHWFP010010195.1:1474-20032 GCA_023313725.1 Lithobius niger | reverse complement strand
AAGAACCCAGCAATGGACTTGTTTTAATTCTGGTGTCGCGTAGTGTGCTGCTTCTATTATTTTATTGGATTACCAGAAGTTCAGTGAATGAAACTTGTTGTTGCAGAATTTGCGGAATGAAGGATTTTTTGGTGAAAACTTTGAATTGAGAAAAAAACAATTGTGTTTATAGTAAGGTTGTCCAGATGTACATACGGTGTTGATAAATCTAAAGCTATTCAGCGAATCACTGTCTGATCGAAATCTGCATTTGTTAGTGATTCTGTAACAGGTGTAAACTTAACTTTGTATTTGTAACCTACAAAATGTCAAAAATCCTGAAATTGTAGGAAGTCTCGTCTTAAACAAGATAAAAGTGTCAGTATTGGTAAAACTGATATTTGATAGCAGTTCGGTGTTTGTGTTCGATTGGTAGAAATGATACATCACTGCTACTTTACCTACACAGTAGTAAATTGAATTTTAGTTGGTTTTGGCAACCGTAACCCTGATCGGCTCTTAAAATTCCTCTTCGTCTTCTCTAACCAACCCAGGAACCCCGGCTCCAGCCAACCAACATGCCAAGCTTTCACACGATGGACATCATTCTTTCAGGGTTTGGTCTGGACGAGACGGACATTCGTCATCAAAGAAACAAAAAAAAATTATGGTCGGTTCGTTAATCGACTGTCTACAATAAAGTATTCTTGCAATCCACCAGATGGTACCACATGCAATTAAGCATATATTTGTGTGATTAGGCTTATTTTAGGTTTGCAAAAATAAGCTAATTGTAGTTGCAGGATACATTGTAAACCCCTAGATTAGTTTGTTTAGCTACTTCAAAACCTAAACAACAAAAAATTGTGGTCGGTTCATTAACCGACTCGTGTACAATAAAATTTTAAAAAGAGGCGTAATGTGATAAGGACTAATGGTGAAGGCATACTATATTTCAGGCATTTCGATGTTGTCGCTGTGAAGGCCCAGTCATGTTACAAGATGACAAGGGACCAAATGCCACATGTCGTGAATGCGGTAGAACACAAGATGCAACGGAGCTCGTAAAGGTATTGCAAAAAAGTATTTTTTTGAGTGGGAAGGGGGGGAGGGGCATGTTTAACGGCAAGAAGCATTTATTAGTGTGGTGAATGGTTGGATATGTGTAGGAAAGTACCCTGTGGCATAATCAGAGCGACGCTATGTAAAAATACGACTGGCTGTGTTGCAGTACGATTAATTCTGCATTTTTATCTTTAGCGGTCTTCTTTTTGCCATAATTTCTACAAAAATTGACTGATTTTGACGTTCAAGTACACAATTTGAACAGTTTTTTCGAGATTTTTTGAACAGTGCCATTATCAAGATGATGGGTTAGGTCGTTCTCAAGTTGTTTAGCAAAAAACAACTGACAAAGGGTATTGAAAAAAGTTCTTACACGAAACTTGTTCATAAACCTGAATAGGCCTAACTGACAATTTGGCACAATGCAAAATTACACGTTCGTCCCCTACCAGCACCCTACAGGCTCCGTCCCTCTCCCCGCGGTTCTTTTTTCGTTTGTAAAAAGCTTGTCGCAGACCAACTAAAAATATTCTACTTCCGTGGGAAAGTTCAGGCTAGGCGGAACCTTGTACACAAGCATGTTTGGAATAAAAATCTTAGTTGATTAGCTGTTTGTGCCTGTGTGCCTATATTCTGGTTCAAAAAAGAATGTTGTCCTTATACGGGCATCTCACTGTTCTAATAGAAATAAATGTGTTATGGATTATTTGCTTCTGTTCGAACAATCATACATTACAAAATGCAACGCCTTTAACTTGTAATGAATGATGGATCGTACAGAAGCGAGTTACTAATAACACGTTTATTTCTGTTAGAACAGTGAGATGCCCATATAAGGACAACATTCTTTCTTGAAGTGTATAAAGGGTGGGGGAAGGTGGTAGGTTCTAGTTATTTCCCGATAACTCCATGCCTGAGGAGGAAAGAATTACTTGACATATGGTTTGAACAATGTGCTTGAAGTGCTAGAAAGTGCTTGAATGTTTTGAAATTGTTAGCTACGAGACGTCCTTGAAAGTCGTTGTATGTAATTTTTTGCGTGTCATAATTTGAGCAAGATAAATAATAACTTGCATGTTTGTCGTAAAATGTTGTTGAGCTTCTCGTTTAATAGTATGTGTATGGGATCATGTAACTAATGCATTGGCATGCCCTTCCCTCCTCCTCCTCCTCTTTAATTTTGTTGCTCCACAAGATCACATTTGTTTGCCTTGTTTACTAGGTTACCAAAGTGAACCTAGGTAAAAAAAATTGAGACAAAAGCCGAAGGAGGAAAATGCTGTAGGAAGAAAATGCTGAAGGAGAAAAAAAGGTTTTTCTGGTCCTACCTGTTGATATTCGAGCCCAGGCAGCTGACCTTACCTAACTTGAAATAATAATAATACGGTAACAACAACAACAACACGAAAAAATCACAAAACAATTTTTTTTTCCTGGCTTTTTCCACTTGTTTTTTTTCCACGCTCAATTAGAACTTGAACATTGTTGGTTTAGGAGGTTAAGCCAATAAGTTGTCAAATTTTTTTTTCAAACGCAACTACGCCAATAAGTTGTTAATTTTTTTTTTTTAAACGCAACCTCTTATTTTCGTTTCAGAAATCACTCAATGCTGACAAGTATTTCAAGGATGCCCTGAATTTGATGGAGGCGGGGAAATACGGAGGTAGGAATATTCATTTATGTACAAAATTACAAAAATATTCAGATAAACGTTTTCACCGTTTTGTCTTTACTTACAGTTTTTGCGTTTTTTTCCCCCCAGATGCTAGTAGGGATCTGAGAGAGTGTCTGTGCCTTCGTCAGGACGCCCTCTACAAGCAAAATAAGGAACTTGGCCTCGCTTGGGACCAAATGGCGAGATGCCATGCACTTACAGGTAAATACAAGGTGTAAATTTATGTGAACTAGTAAAAATCTAGTAAAAGTGTGCAGGGCTCGAAATGATCGGTATCTCATCGCAATTTGCACCACAAATTTAAACTTTAGCGACGCAAAATGAAATAATGTATCGCAGTTTAGCGATGCAACTGTATTAAACGAGGCAACATAACAGCGTAGTCATGATCGTGTTGGCTGACACGGTGATGCTAATCCCTCCTACTTCATAGGCAGGCCAAGCATCGCACATGCATTCTGGGAAATCATTGGTCCTACCATCAACTTCGGTATTTAGTTGGTGGCGCTTTCGTTTCAGACATGGGTCAGAATAGTCTTAACGTGCATCGGATGCCATAGTCTTGACCAAGCATCCGTGCGTGTATCAAAGTAAAAGTGAAACAAAAATGGCTATTGTTTCAAATAAAGTAAACTTTGTATTTTTTTTACTAAATAACTTATTCTTTAAAAGTTGCTGATCATTTTTTCGTGACTTCTACGCAAGTTTGTATTTTGTATCGCATTTCTGCTATGCAGTTTTTCTAAGACAATTCGAGCCCTGGTGTGGAAGCCAGTATATCATGGTGCCTTTCCAAAAAGTCGCTACGTTTTAGCTTGTGTGTGGTAACGTTATTTTATTGTAAACAAGGCTGAAATTTATGTTATTGATGTCAAAAATTAAAAGTATTGTGGTTGATATCCATTGCGGTTATTTGTTTGTCTGGAAGCATTAGGAAAAGCGGTAACTGACGATAAGTGGTAATTAAACAAAAACTTTATGAAATAAATACTCTTGCACCACCTCATAGACTGTAAAGCACTAGTCTACTTGTATTTTCTAGGAGAATTGTCCGTTCCTCTTCTTCAGAAGCACATTAAAACGACCTAAGCTGACTTTCTTTACTTGATGAGAAACCGTAAACTTAATGCTTTTTTTTTCTCAAAATCGCAGCACTTAGTACAGTTGTTGAGGCAAATTTTTGATGAACTTTCAAACGATGGTTTAAATGGCAACGTTCATCTTCATCAGGCTTCTTTTCTACGTGTTGGGAAAACTGTGTTTCTCATCATGTCAAACATTTGTCAAAGAAAAAACCTACATCGTATTTCTTTACGTGCTGCAGCTACTCAAGCTACTCAGCTACTTACGTGCTCGCAAACTACTGATCTGTACACGTGACTCATTTGTGCGTCTAGTTCGCGTTGCTATTAGGGTTCACTAATGTACCATTTTTGCTCCAAACGTGAAGTACCGTAATTTCACGTGTATAACCCACGAGTTATACGAACTTATTTTTTTTAAATCAGGCCTGTCGGTTATATGACAGTATGGGTTATACGAGAGATTTTTGCACGCTAAAATAAAAAAAAAAGGCCCATTTCTCAATAAGCCTAAACGTTCACCTACTCGCGCTGCAGTCGTACGAATCACGTGAAAATCGAGTTGAAAATCATAATTTACCCACTTTTTTCCATGCATCTCTTGTAATAACTCATTAAACTTGCAGCTCTTGTTTCAAGATTTTAGTTGTTTTAATTGTTAATATTGAAATTTTGAAACCAACTTGTAGTTAATAGCAGCCAATTTTGTTGAGCGTTCAAGCATGACGTTGTTGATCGCTTACTCAGTTCTTGCACAAAGGGAAGAGTGACTGGAACGCCTAACCAATCAGCTACTTTAGCGTGCACTAGCAATGGTGTTTTCGACGGACGAACACTCGTGTACTGCTGGTTATCTACGGTACCAATCGTTAAACATGCTGAAAGGCTTGCAGTGTAAACGTAGTATACATACAAAAAGAGAAACTGGGTTTTATTTTACCTTCGGTAGCAAGATAGCACTATTGCCAACAGCCTGGCAGTAGTGAGGTCGTTTAAACTTCGTTAAACCTTGTAGATTACCCGCTGGTTATACTGGAGTGCTGATTATACAAGTGTTTTTTTACACAACCACCTTATTTTTTTAGTGGTGCGGGTTATCTGGGAGGCAGGTTATATGTGTGAAATTACGGTAAGATCTGGATGAATCGGACCATCTATTCGGCAGTAAGATTCATGAGGAAATCCTATAGCAAGAGAAACTTTTAATGGCTAGAGATTCTAAAGCTCTCAGATGGGCTTCTTGTCTAGTGTTAGAACGGACGGCAAAGATGTTTTTTCCTATGCACTCCAGTGATTGGTTTTCTTGTGATGTTGGGCTATTCAATTAAGTTTCTCTCTTCATCGGTTTGGTCCTATGTGTTCTTGGGCCTCGATTCCATCTTCTTTTTGGTGTCTCCCAGGTAGCCACTTGGCAATTTTGTCATGGAACTACATAAACTACTTTATGATTCGTCCAGATCTTGCTTCTCGTGTGGAGCAAAACTGGGACATTAGGTAACCCCGACAGCAACACGAACGAGACGCACGATTGAGTCATGCCTAATGAAAGATCAGTGGTCTGCGAGCATGAAAGAAGTTCACATCTTGTATCTTACCTTCATCATGTAACAAAAACTCAGCTTACGACGCTTTAATGTGCTTCAGATGAAGAGGAACGGAAAATTTTCCTCTAAAATTCAAGTAGACTAACTTTACAGCTTTCTTGAGGTGTGCGCCGTCACTACGGATAATGCTGCCATTGTCTCGTAACAGTTGCAGTCCAAACTGTCGTTACTGAATTTGAAGTGGAAATAATAATCGGCCACAAATAACCAAATAGTCTTCGGTTATTTTTGTCTTCAATAAAAATCCAGTTTCTTAAACATCGTGATCATAATTTAATAGTAAATTTTTTTCAACAAATGGGAAGATATCAGGCTAATCTGTGTGCTCTACAGGAAAGCCACTGCTGGGGAAAACATTGACCTTCACTGACAAAGAATGTTTATCAGCGCACATCCCTGGCTGCATTTTCGGTAGGGGTGTGCGAGTAGAATAATTTTAATTCGAGTCGAGCCGTGAGCCGAGTTTGCAACAGAAGAATCGAATATTGAGCCGAGTTCGAGTAATTTTAGGTCAACGTGGCATTTCCATGAAGTACGTGGATTGACTCTTAGATGGTGCCACTCATCTTTTTAACTGCTTTGCTAATTTTGTATTAAAAGTTAAGGACAATTTCAAACTGTGTAATGAAAAGAACAAATATTAAACCTTCGTGTTCCCTCCAAAGTTGCAGGTGCAAATAGGCTCAATTTCCAAGCTTCTTTCCTCCCCCATTCCTACATTTTGATGTGGCTAAAATACTGCTTGATCACCTGATGAATCCTCCTCGATTAAATGTTCGGAGGGATGTGGGTTAACTAGTTTGGGCCACTCCACAATTTAGATGTCAGAAAGAACCCACTTTATTGAGAATTAAACATTGACAAAGCTTAATCAGTCAGGGTAGTTAGGGTTATGTGTATGCTACAATGGATTGATTATTTGGATCTAGAGGCAAAAGTGTGTTATGATCTTGAGTGGCTCCAACTAATAAAATTTTTTTGTAACTTTTCAGGAAACTTTGCCAAAGCCCACCATTGTTTGAAGGAGAGTGTGAGTATAACGAAGCTTGTGCACGGCTCGGAAAGCGTCGAGTACGCCAACGAGTTGCAGAAAATGTCCGATGTATTGGTGCAGCTAGTCTTGTGTACAGAGTTACAGGGTCCCAAAGGGAAGTCGTCTCTTGCAAGGTAATGCACTCTTAATTTTTTTTCTTTTTGTTTGTTTCTTGTTTAAATTTTAGTACATTAATTGGGGATGGGTCTTTTACTGTTGATGACCGACGGTTTCCGTCGCGGGTTAAATTAAGAGTATAATACATCTGGCGGCAAATCAGTTGTCTACGTGCAGTTAAGATAGGGGATATCGTAAGTTGTGATTACGCTGTTTCGGCGATTTAGCCATTTATACCTCTAAGGGCGCTGTAACTATTAGTTATGTCTTCACTCTACTTACCTAACTTTGATACCAACTTACAAAAGGAAACTTAAACTTGATCCTTTAGTAAACGTAAACTGATCCTACACCATAAGCGAAGTCACAGAGCGAAAGAGAGAGCCGAAACAAAAGTGATAGTCGACAATTGATTATAAACGGGACAGAAAGCCAATTGGGCTCGATAAAGTGTTAAATAAATACGGATGCAAACCTATTTACGTTGCCTTTTGGACTTATATGTTAGACAATTGAGTCAGCGGTCGGCACTTTATCAAAATTCATTGTTACATATTGTTTTACAAAGCCACTCGGCTATATGGCATACCCTGAAAATAAAGACTGAAGCAAAAGTGATAGTTGAGCTTTGAAAATTGGTCACTAGAGGTCACCAGCGACCAGGTGCACAGATTGCTCGAGAGAAAGGAGAGCATGAAGGAGGTGGATAAGTGTGTAGGGGGAAATGGAAGAAAGAGACGGAGGGGAGGAAAGGAGTAGGGGCAGTATTTAATTCAGCTAAGCTACACCCGTCTTAATTGAACTACACTTAACAAGGGGATAGGGAAGGAAGGAGGATGGGTAGGTAGGGGAAGAAGGGGAAAGGATAGAGGAGAGGGGAGGAAAGGGGGAGGGGCAGTATTTAATCCAACCACCCGTGTTGACTAAAATATACTTGAACGGAGGAAAAATTACCTGTCTTAATGAAAATCCGAGTGAACATCGTAGAAACTAAGCAACGGGCGAAACAAAATTACAAATCTAACAGAAGGCTGTCCAAGAAAGTCTGGCCAAGCATTGGACGAACAGCGGGAAACAAATCGCCCATCCACACTCGAAAACTTTGCGACCGTTTGAGGCAGTTTGGTAACTTCAGTATACGATTAACTCTTGAGCTAACTCAACAGTGAAGTGATGTTGTTTGTCGATGTGACTGAAGTAGCTGTGGAGCTTGGCCATGACATCATGACCCATCCCCCTAGCGCATGCGAGAGAAACTGATTTTGGAGTTAGTCGATAGGCTCTTACCTTGCTCATGCACCTCCACCGGCTGTTATCGCTGATCAACTCCCACAAGCCATCAGTTGTATTGAAGATGACGTAAATTCCATTTTGTTCAGTTGCTGATTTCACAGTTTAGTATTGGACGTCACAACTGTTTCACGCATGACACCAAGTGTTGCGCCAAATAGTCTCTGATGTTCGCGAGGTTGAATGGATCGGTAGCGTTCAAGGAACTGCATTAGCCATTGACAGCCCTTTTCCTTTTTTCAGCGGATTTCTTTTTTCTTTTTTTTTTTTGAGTTTTGCAAACCATCTAAAAACGCATTAAAACCATCACCTGGCTTTCTGTTGTTGAGTGGACTTTCAAGTTAAGCTGTACTACTCGCTCTCCATGCACGCCAGCCCATGGCTGTTTAACAAACCTAGTTGGGAACCCGTCTAAGGATGGTGCCTGGTTAATGATGTGTCAGTGTTGTACAGACATGGTTTCACTGTGTAAAACCAGATGATTTTGTTGTATGGTTCCGTTACAATATCACGCTGTGAGTAGTGGTGGGCGGTAAACCCGTTCACACGGTTGGTACCAAAAATACAACGGTAACAAATACCATGCATTGTTAAAATACCGGTATTGTTTTAATATGAAAAAGGGGCACTAAAATTACAACAATAGTTCAATTAGTACTTGTGATGTGGGGTTCAAAGAAGTCCCGAAGGCAGAAAGGGGTGCGACGTGTGACTATGTCGCAGATAATCTGGCACAGTCGCAGACAAAACGTGCCGTTTTGACCAAATTTCTGCCGTTTCACCAATTTTTGACCGATTTGGACATTCCAATACACCATTTTAATCGTCTCGACAAGACCTGTCCGTTGATGGAAGAGCCAGATCAATAGAATAAAGCACTGAAAAGTTATTCAGTAAAAACCAATAAATATGCAAGTAGCCATACGAAAAAATATATTAGCTGCAGACAATTTTTCCCTGACAATTGGTGTCGCAGACAGTGGCAGAAAATTCTGCTTTGGGGAAAGCAGTGCAACAATCAGTTAATGATCAACAATGGCCAAATTTGAATTTTAAGCTAAGCTTGGTACCGGCACCGGTTACAAATTTCTGGTACTGCCCAGCACTAGTCGTGAGTAAGCGGTTCTGGCACGTCAAGCCGAGTGTCAGTGGAACGGATTTGGTGCTGCTTACCACGTGTGCTCGAGTCTGTGGATCGTGTGTGTCATTTTTCCCTTTTCGTGTATTGATGTGGTTAACTTCTTGACAGGTACCCCAATCATGGTTAGAGATGGTGCTCAGTTTGTTGACTGGGTGGATTTGTTGACTGGTTCCCAGTTTTGATAAGAGATGGCGCTCGTGTTCCCGTTGCTGAAACTTCTGCAGCTGGCGTGTTTTTGTATTTTTTAACTTTTGAAAATTGTTGCCAGTTCCGTTGCTAAATTCATTATGTTAATTCAGTGTTAAAAAGTTTTATCCGTGTATTCTGTACTGACACCTAAAGGTTCGCAGCGTCAAAACATAGTCTCCAAAGTACGGGTCTCAGCATCGGACCTTTCCACCGCAGCATCCTCATTATCGGACCGAATGGGGCGGCCACTCCAGGCGCCGCACCCCCCCCCAAAAAAAAATTTATTTCAAGAATAATACACACAACATCACAAATAAGGAGCACTGTTCCCTGAATTTTCAGTGGAAAATTGATTATGGAAGTATTAAGATGTTACAAACACGTCCACAAACTTCGTCCACCTTCTTCAGAAGGTAAATGCAAAAAACGTAGAGATTACATAAAAGTCCGAATTAATAGTCAGAATTCTGACTTTTATGTAATCTCTACATTATTTGCATATACCTTCTGAAGAAGGTGGACGAAGTTTATAGAAGTGTTTATAACATCTTTATGCTTCCATAATCAATTTTCTACTGAAAATTCAAGGAACAGTTTTTCTAATTTGTGTTGTTGTTTGTGTTTTTCTTGAGATGTCGCCTGCTAACCACTGTAACCACCGCCTACCGGTGTTTTCATATACCAGTATTTTATGCTAGAGGTACCCTATGACTGGCAAGAAAACTCACAAGAACATGAATTTAGCGACAACTACTTAATTTTCGACCCCATATTTGGGACACTTGTTCACAATAAAAATTTTAAAACACCAAATAAAGTGGGAGCCACCACAAATTGTGGACTTCAAACAACCGCCATGTTGGGAAATCATCCATTATGGCGGCTGTATGAAGTTCACAATTTGTGGCAGCTCCCACCTTTTTTAATGTATTAACATTTTTATTGTGAACAAGACCCAAATTCCGGGCGAAAATTAAATATTTGGTGCCAAATTCATGTCCTTGTTACTTTTCTTGCCACTCAGAGGGCACCTCTATCATAAACAATTGTAATCCTTTAAATGTAGACAAATACTTTTGGCTCATGCCTACATACCTCGCGCCTTCATGTCTGATTCATGTGTTTTCAGTGTGTTGGCATTATCTCTGTGGCACTGTGATGGATTCATATTTGGCTATAGATTTGGGAGGGGGAGGTAACAATCTGCTGTATAATAGTGATAAGTGGAGCGCTCAGCGAGCTACTGGCCCTATGCGCTCAAACGCCTTGCCTCGGCACTGCCTACAAACAAGGAAACGTAGTAAAGCGTATGGAAAAAAAATCCTTTCCTAAAATTAAATTAAATAGGCAGGAAACTTGACTTTAACTATTCTGGAAACCTAAAAAAAATTCAGGGAAATATTTCAGTGTGTTGTTGGAACCCTGTACGCTTGTTTGAAAATTTGCACAAGGTGCTTGAAGTCCTTGAAAGTACTTGAATTTGCTCATAAAAATTCAAGGGCTTGAATTTCTTGAAATTGTTAGCTAAATACTTTAAAAGTCTTTGA
This sequence comes from Lithobius niger, assembly GCA_023313725.1. Lineage (NCBI taxonomy): Eukaryota > Metazoa > Arthropoda > Chilopoda > Lithobiomorpha > Lithobiidae > Lithobius > Lithobius niger. Next base: position 9,310 of record JAHWFP010010195.1, on the reverse strand, counting down.
ATTTATTTATTTGTTGTCTTAATTTAATAATGCCTTACTTTGAGCAAGATAAAAGACAAATTTAACATTTGTTTTAAATAACTTGCATTGTCGTAAGATGTTGTTGAGCTTACCTTTCAAATTGTTGTGAAATTCGAGCCAAGGCGACTGGATCAACCTTTACGATTATGAATTGTGTGGCACACGCCATTTGGCCAGTACACATTAAAATGCACTTGCCACGTAGAAACAATTTTAGCAGTTTTGCTGCTACTTAATGTTTAAACATTATTGCATTAATGTAACTCAACAATCAGCTAAAGCGGATAGCAACAGTATTGCGTACATGGTTGGAGAGCCGCTGTAATTCTGCGCGCAACGCCGCAAACTGCTTATTTCTAGCTAATACGATTCCCTAGATACAATAATTTAAACATTGGGTGTTTAAAAATCGATAACCTCTCGTTTCTAAATCTATCATTGTTTTGTACCACGGTTGGGACGTCAAAGCTAACTCGTATTAAAACGTGTTTGTGTTTTGTGAAAATTGCTTCAAGAAAACGTTGATCATCAGTATCCTCGATATGAATGAAGGTCATACCATTTTAGTTTGTGGAGGGGGAAGTGATTGATGGACGAGTCCTTTCGCTAAAACTTTGTGGAGGGAGGGGAGGGAGTTAGACAGAAGCGTCGGTTAGCAATACAAGCTGGGTTTACGGTGGAAGCTCCTCGTGTTTATCGTGTTTGGAGCGAATAATTCGATATGTGAGACAGCAGGGATAAAGTGACATTCTGGGAAGGTATGTAATTCATTTTGTGCATTTATAGTTAGAGAATTGTTAAAAAAAAAATACGGTAATAGGGTGTCGGTATGAATGAAGGTCATTCCGTTTTAGTTTGTGGAGGGAGGGAGGGGGATTTTAACACGGTCTGAATAAGCTTAGATATGGGCCAGACATGTGAGAGTTTGCATGGATAGGAGGGTTTCATTTCTTTTAAGTAATTCGATTTGTACTTTTTTTTATTGCGTTACGGTTTTTTTTTTTTACGCTGTATTTGGTTGTTGGTGAGTGCGTTTCCGGTCGCATGATCCGGAAGTGTCAAAAGTGTGGTTTATCGGCAAAAGTGTGGGGTAACTTTATAACCCACACTTTTTGCGATGACGCACACTTCCGGTCACGGTTAACGGGATTTAACCTACGGAAATTTAGCGTGGCATTGAGTTAGCGTGACGTCACAGCCGTGGTAAAAATGTATTTAGTGTGCCATGTCGGATATTTATTTTAATGACTGAACTTTGCTTTAAGACTCTAGCCTAAAATAACTCTTATTAAATTTCAGTCAAAATTGGAATATTAAAATTGTTGACACCGACTTGGATTTTTAACTTGTTTGATTGCTGCAGACGAACTTCTTTATCGTTCGTTTTGTGGTGATGGTATTGGTAACCCCCCCCCCGCAACTCTCCCCCTCCCCCTCCCTCTAGCCATAGGGCAGCCAGTCGTAAACACTATTTAAAAACCGCTCTAAAACCATAGGCCCGTCAATCGAAATTTTCTTTGTGGGGGGAACTGCATCTCCCCCCCCCCCCAAAAAAAAATGACAACGAGATGTTCCTCTTGTTTCCCCCTGTGGGCACCTGATTGTTTTACATGGCCCAGCTTGAACCGTTTCGTGTTGTTCTTCTTCAAAGTGTCTTCACCTTGAACTTGGAGGAGTCGTGATTCACTTTTTTTCCCCCACGTGATGTCATTTTCTCCGCCCCCGCACCTTCAAACCTCCCTCCCACGCTGGAAACACCTGCCGATTTAGTAAATTAAATTTGTAGACCGTAGCCTGTTGTTTTCTTTGACGGCCGTGTGAGGCGCTCGTGTGAGTCTGGTTTAAATGCTTTTACTCTCTTTCTCCCAAGGCTGTGAGAAATTGGAAAGTAGCATTTAACAAAAAAATAAAAGCAAAACAGGTGGGGTGAGGGAAAACTTGTCTCACGAAGGGAAATTTGTTTCTCGTGTAAAGTTTAATTTGTTTGTTCGTTAATTAGTTTCTTGGCGCTGAAAGGCGAATTTCGGCAACGAGATTTCAGCAGTGACATTTGCCGGCATATTGGAACCATATTGGCACCAGTATGGGTTTTGGAGGGCATAACTGCAAGGTGAACTACATAAAAATGGAGGGAAAAACAACGGAAGAGCGGATTTCTTAGGCTTAAAATAACGTTGTGAGTTTCTCCAACAACAAAAATCCCGCGTGTTAGGTCTAAGAAATCACTCTTCACAGCATCGGCTTTAGTATGACGCCCGTCTGTTTCTCTCTGAAGTGCCCCTTGCAGCTAACCCATTAAGGCTCCAGCATAGAGTTATATACAATAATACTACGTCGTGTCACTGCTCTATTAGAACAGCGCAACAATAATGCCATACTGGTAACGAGGTTAGCGTCAGGAGCCGGTCGCACATAACTTTTTTTTTTTTTTTTACATGGACACACCACTACACCAGATCCGAGGCGTCTATCGAATCTCGGGCGTCATTCGGATCACGTTTTTGGACGGCCAGGTTTCGGTTGCCCGGACAATTTTTTGCGTGCTGGTTTCTGATGTTATATAATAAGCCGCAGCGAGCGCGACAGGGAATTGGGAAAAATACGGAAAATAGAAATTAATCATTTTCTTGGGATCTGGACGGTCCGTGTAAAAAAAAAAGTTATATGCTAGCCGGTCGTGGGGCTAGCTGCAAGGTGCACCGGATACCAATGAAGGTTAAAAACAATGTCGTCTTTCGTCAAGCCCATGCTGTTAGAGCGGATTTCCTATATAGGGCCAAAAAAAAAAACACTTTGTCCAACCCTTATGTTGCGAAACATGCATTCCGGTTATAAATCGAATAGGAAATTATTCTACTTGTTGAAAATTGCTGCAGCTGCTGCCAACAATTCCAAAATAACAAGCATTTTTAGGTTCCAGAAAACCGCTTTCACAGCATTGCCATATATCCAGTGCCCCTGGCAGCTAGCGCAACGAACGGTTCCAGATGCCAGCCAGCCTCGACACAGAGCCAAAAAAGAAAGTCCATTAGAATTTTTTGGAAGAAAAGGGCTATCTAGGGCTTGCCCATTCCCCCCCTTTCTCCAGCCTCTTGCCACTGCTACTCAAAACATCAGCAGAGAAGGGGACGAATTTTGTTGGTGTGTGTGACAGTGACGTTAAAAGACGACTTTTCTACACCCACTTTATGTTGAGTTCGCCCCTCCCCCCCCCCCAGAAAAAAATTACTTAGCACTGTAGTATAATAAGTATGTAAATGTAAGGTAATTATGGAGTTTAAGCGAACCACTCCAAATCAGTCAATTTTTTTACGAATCGACGCATATTATCATCCTCTTGCCAAATCACATAAAAAACCCGGGGGGGGGGGGAGGGGACGTGTTTTAAGGTGTAAAAAAAACCATTGAAAACACGTAAACGATAGTTACGATCGTGTTGAAGCGCTGGCCATATCGCAGGAGACAGAGTAACGAGAAAACCTGATTTGCATCGCAATGAAAGGTACGGAAATTACCTAACCTTACCTAACAAACCTAACCTAACCTAACAATAACAACACAAAACGCAGACATCATAGTTTGGAACATTACTTTCCGTTTTCGCGATGCCAACTTTTCGTGCTACTCTGAATCCCGGAACATGGCCGCCGCTTTACACGGCCGGGCCCACCGTGTTACGTGGTTAAAAAACGCGTTTGGAGCTAAAAAAAAGAAAAAAAAAAAAGTGTTTACATAACCAAAAAAACATTTCCCCCCATTTTTGTAACGCGAAATGAGAAGAGGATGAAGATTTAGGTCGGTATACGTACCAAAATTAATTGATTTATCGTGGTTCGCTTAACCTCCATAAATACCAAATATAACTGGAATGTTCCCTTTAAATGTACACGCGTGTGACGTACGTGTTCTTGCATTGAGGCGGGCGACGCAAATCTTTGCAATTGCCATTTTGGCTTCCCCGTGTCGCGGAAAAGGTTTCTTATTTCTCGTTAACTTTGCGTACTTGCAAGTTGCGTGGGAGGCTGCGTCTTCATTTCTTATTTATATTTATCGCTTACATTTGAAGATAACACTGCGTGGGTTCGTGCTTCCATCCTCCTTCCTCGTGCGTGAAAGACGACGTCATTTATAATTTTGGGTCTTGTCTCATTGACCAGAAGTTTGAAGTTGTCATCATGAACTGAAGTAAAGCCGAGAACGGTGTATAGAGCAGTGACACGACGTAGTATTATTGTATATAACTCTATGCTGGAGCCTTAATGGGTTAGCTGCAAGGGGCACTGCAGAGAGAAACAGAAGGACGTTATACTGAAGCCGTTGCTGTGAAGAGTGATTTCTTACACCTAAAACGCGCGATTTTTGTTGTTGGAGAAAACAACGTTATTTTAAACCTAAGAAATCCGCTCTTCCGTTGTTTTATCCTCCATTTTTATGTAGTGCACCTTGTAGTTACGCCCTCCAAAACCCATACTGGTGCCAATATGCGGCAAATGTCACTGCTCTATATCGCAATTTAACAGTAACGCTTAGCAACATTGATCATCGTCATTGGTATCTAATTGGAGCCAAGATTTACGTAGCTGGAGTGAGGGGGGGGGGGGGGCGCAGACAGAAAAAGATGGCACAGCCGTCTCGCTTTCATTCATAAGGCCGGGTTAACGCAACCACTCGCTTTTACATTCTCGCAGCTAGAAGCTAGAAATCATCTGAAATTCCAACATGGCGGCGGTTTTATGTCTTCCGCCTCGCAAATAACGTGAGTTCAGAGTTCAGAAGCGTTTGGGAAAACTGTTTCGTCATGAGGAATTCTTTATATTATTGGCACGGATTATAAGACTGCAAGTATTTACTCAAACGATGACGGATTTAGCTAATCCAGGTAGCGTTGTTACCATGGCAACAACACCTTTGCCATCGTGATTGAGTTCTAGCTGCGAGAATGCAAAGGCGAGTTGTGGCGTAAACGCGCCCTAAGGGCACGTGTACGCACGTTTCGCTTTTGCATTCTCGCAGCTAGACGCTAGAAATCACTTCAAATTCCAACATGGCGGCGGTTTTGTGTCTGCCGCCTCGCAACGAAAACAGCAAATAACGTGAGTTCAGAAGCGTTTGGGAAAATTGTTCCGTCATGAGGAATTCTTTATATTATTGGCACGGATTATAAGACTGCAAGTATTTACTCAAACGATGTCGGGTTTAGCTAATCCATTTAGCGTTGTTACCATGGCAATGTCACCTTTGCCATCGCGATTCAGTTCTAGCTGCGAGAATGCAAAGGCGAGTCGTTGCGTGGGTGCGTTTAGGCAACGACTTGCCCTTGCATTCTCGTAGCTAGGTGCTACGAATCATCTGAAATTCCAACATGGCGGCGGTTTTAGCTCCTTGACTCGCAACGAAAACAGTCAATAATTCGAGTTCAGAAGCGACTAGGCAGAAAACTAAACCGACCTTTATGAAAATTTGGCAGATTCTCTTATATCAGCTTTAGGTGGATTACAAGTAACAACAAGGATAAAGAACAAAGTGCAACAGTAATAGTTGAAACATTGTTGTCATTTCACGCTATTTCCAAAATGTTCTATTCTCGCATAGCAGTGATCAGACGACAGTAGAATAAATAGCTGCTCGCAGCGAGAATTCGAAATCAAACATGGCGTCCATTTCGGGGGGTTATCGAATCGAAAACAAACGGAAATCGGTCCGACGTCTTGTACTGTAGTACAAATTTTGTAGTTTTGTCATAAATCGACGCTGTCATGTTGCTCGCATCGTCCTTCGTGTCGCAAAGCCCGAGGAGAGGATCTGCGTCCGCATCGTTGCCATGGTTGCCTCGAAAGCCGCGTAGCCTACTCAAGTAAAGGCGAGAAGCAGCCAGCAGATTCAGTATTAACCAAATAAACGCGCCCTGTAAGTATTGGTGGTCCACGTTTTAGTGCTGGGAAATCTCCTCAGTTTCCTCTTTCAAAACTTCTTATTCAGTAACAAAAACTTCTTATGCACTGTGCAGTCTGTAGGCGTAACGTGTTCGAATCTGGCGATAACGCAGAGGTAAAAATGGCGTTGTTTGTGCAGCCAGAGCTATGGCAGCGGATTTTTGGACCCAAAAATGCTCATTTAAAAAAAAAATTTTTTTCGGCAACTGCTGCAATTTTCAGTCAGCGGGATCTTTTTTCCGTCAAATTTACAACTCTAATGCGTGTTTCGAATCATAATAATTAGACAAAACAACGTTTTTTAGGCCAAAGAAATCCGCTCTCACAGCATCAGCTTGACTAAAGCCGCCGATTTTGTTTGTTGTTGCCACCAGTGCCTCTTGCAGCTTGCTCAACGACAGGTACCAGCTTCGAGCTACGTATGGAGTTATTGCTTTTATTGCACTTATCAAGCGATATTGACGTCTTTCTTTAACCATCTTGCGTCGTGATGGAGCCGCAAGGCATCAAGTCTGGTTTGGCCATTAAAGGCCGGTTGCCACCAAATTAGCATTGCAGCATCTAGGCCTAAGGAGTTCCGTCTCGCAGGAAGCAAAGGAATGCACAAAGCAAAACTTTTAAACGCCACAAACAAGCCACGTGACTTCTTAATCATTGAGTCAAAATTTGGTGCGTCCTCGTGCACCTGGAAACAAGCTGTAAAGATTAACGATACGGATGTCACTAGATGGCGCCAGGAGATTTTCTGTATATCTTTCCGTGGCGCCATCTAGTGACATCAGTATCGTTATACTTTATAGCTTGTTTCCAGGTGCACGAGGGCGTACCAAATTTTTACTTAAGAATTAAGGAGTCACGTGGCTTGTTTGTTGCATTTAAAAGTTTTGCTTTGTGCATTCCTTTGCTTCGTACGAGAGAGAACTCGATAGGCCTAATGCTAATTTAGTGGCAACCGGCCTTTAAGTCCAAATCAGACTGGCTGCTTGGCGGTTGCTTCACAAAGCTGTATGGTGTGAGAAAGACGTCAAAATTGGTCAATAAATGCCGCACCAACCATGATACGATTGCAGCAATTTTGACCTCGTAGGCACATAGTAACACGTGGCTGCCATCAAATTTTTTTTATGTGTTTGGTTCGGGCTTTATTGTCTTTTAGGCCTATGACGACGCGAGCCGTGCACATAAAACGTTTATTTCTTTATGCTCTTGTCCCGATCGTATCTTTTTCATAGACCGTCGCCAAAGACCCTGAATAATAGCCGCCTTTTCCAGCTGAGGCCTACTCGTGAGTCACCACGTAGACTAGAAAAGGCTGGAACGAGGATCAAGCATGAGTCGTCATGAGCCAAATCATGATACGCAATATACTAGTGCAATTTAGGCTGCCATGTCTGGTCTTCAGGACCACCAAATAGCCTAATAATGTAACGCTGACGTGTGTATCCAAACGTGGCCCTATTGTCACACTTTATGCCGTTTATGGTGACGGTTGTAGGGGAAAAAGGTCACAGAAAAGTATAAGTCACAAGGAAAAGAAAGTAACATATTACCCGTTTTAAAATTATGTGTTTTGGCGTGAGGTAAGCCGTTGTAGGACAGTCCTTTTGAACAACATTCCTGCGTTCTCAAGCTGGAGTTTATTGATTCTAGGTATTATTGTTCATTGTTGATATGATCGAGCACACACTATCCGAATGACCGGTACATCAACCGCACATCTGACAGTATTACTTCCAGTGGTACCTCTGGCAATAGTCAGAACTGGAGGGGGGAGGGGCGTTTTACAGGGCAACTATACAAATATCCTAAAGCCTCCCTAGTTAGAATTGCCAGCATATATGAGGAATGAAACTCCAAGAGTGCACAATTAGAACTTGGGGGG
>JAHWFP010010193.1:0-23428 GCA_023313725.1 Lithobius niger | reverse complement strand
GGAAGCGGAGAGATATTCAGAACCCACACTATGGGGGTGCAGGAACGGAGTGCGGTAGGGGAAGGGGGAGCAGGGATGTGTGGATGATGGGTAGGGGGGGGGGTGCGCAGCAGGTGCATTGGCACAACTAGTATAACAATAAAACGGATCGTTCAGGGCTCCGTAACTCCGGAATAGGGCAACCAATTGGAATTTCTATTTCTATGAAGGGTACATCTCCGGAAGTAGATCTTTCAAATGACCTAAGAACCAGCTTTCTACGACAAATGGTTTAGTCTGTAGAGACCATTGTATCAACGTGTCTAAAGAAGTCCATCCTCACCACCACCACCGTATAAGACAAAAATTAAACTCACGATTCCAGTTGAAGTCCAGATCTCCAATCTGGCAAATCGGAAATTAATAAAAGTTGGTACACGTGTTGGCCAAGTCCCACAAGGCTTATACACCAAATTTCAGTAGGAAATGTTGAACGACGGCGGAGAAATTAAGCTTTCAAATTTCGGCTTTAACATGGGAGACCGAGGTCAAACCTTACAATAAAGGCTACCGCCTTTACTAATTATTAAGGGTAACGAGCACATTATTGTAGAAGCCTAACAATGGCCTCAAAAGATGAAGACAATGGAGACAATGGGCTTCAAAAGATGCCTTCTAAATAGGAAAACAATTAGGTTCAATCGACTCTGGCTATAGAGCCGAATTGAAAATTTTCAAAGTTGGTTGAGTTACAATCACTGTATGCGTGATCGATGTTACATGCTCATCGCTTGATTTCTCACGTAGCTCCCTGGCATTCGTGTGAACTGGCATGGAGTTAGTTGAGAGAAACGACATACAATTTCTACTCCAGTTGGCCTTGGCTCGAGAAACAAAATACCTTCCTCCTTTAAGTTCGTTTAAATGCTAGTTCTTGCAAACCTATTCGCAGAATAACGGTTACTTTCCAAACATATTTATTAAGATGTACACAGCGTAATTTTTGACGTTAGTTTTCAGCAAAAGTATAAATAGGTTGCTCGTTCAACAACTGTCCGCATGGGGTCGCGACTCAAAACGAATGGCGGAACACGGGGAAAAATTTACTTGTAGACTCCTCCTTTATTTACTTCCTGATAAAACCAGAAACAGTCTCACACTATCTCAAGTAGGGATGCCTCTTTAATGTTTAAGTCCATGGTTTATCACTGTAATGCAGAGAAGCTAGAGGGCGGGGGCGAGGGGGAAGGATGCCAATTATAATTTTAAAACAAACAGAAAGCACAGCAAAAAGAGGGTTGAAGTGGGATGTACAATATCCCACACAAGAGACGAAGATAAAAGGGGGAGGAGAGGGGTAGAAGAGTTGGGGAAGAGGTGGGAGGATGGGGAGGACAGTGGAACTATGGGGGATAGAGAGGACGAGAATGGAAAGAGAGGAGAGGGGTCGAGAGAGACAGTGGGGCGAAGAAAGGAAGAGCATGAAAATAAAACGAAAATATTCGAATTATTAATTTGTAATGCTGTAATTAGTGGAGCCCATAGTTCACCGGACATTTTGAGACCCGAACTTCGGGCTTTCCACTAGTTTTTAATCTTCTGTTTCAGCCGAAGTGGCTGAGAAAACTAAATCAACTTCGTCCGTCCGTCGCCTTTTTCAACTATGGAACGGTACCAGATAGAGACAATCGGTTTTCACCATTCGATCCAGCGTACAAAAATGAGTTAAAACTAATATTAAAAAAAAACCGGAAGTATGAAGCGGAAGTAGCCCAAAAGTGGTGGAAGAGTACAGAAGACCGGTTGCGACTGGGCAGTCGCTTGTTTAAATAGTCTATCTTACATCGCCGCACGTGCTTTGGGAACACGAGGAATCACAAGAGCCTTCTCTACCGAAAATGCCAGGGGTGACTGAGATCAGGATGGAACCGAGGGCCTTTTGCACATTACATGGTCGTGCTAGCCATTAAGCTACCTTTCCCCATCCACCGCATGTGCTATCTGTGGTGGTGGTCTGTTATGGCAAGTGGTAGAGTGCTTGTACGGCTGCCTTCTGGCACTGATCCCTTGCACTGCACGGCCTCTCTCTCTCTTTCCGTCTCCATTCTGATCCCAGGGAAGCATCGTACACACAAGAAATGGATTCGGTTGAAAAAAAAACTATTTGTATTTATATACTTAGTCTACTTCATACCTAAATTAATATTACTATTACAGTATTGAAGGTGGGTTAGCATCAAACGCAACTTTGCAGCATCTAGTGTCATCTAGCGCTACCTAGTTCTCTCTAGCGCTTGCTCGCACCAAGCAAAGAAATGAACAAAGAAATATCTTTTAACATCACAAACAAGTTACGTGCCTCCTTAATTATTGACTAAAAATATGGGGGCGTTCTCGTGCATCTGGAAGCAAGTTGTAAAGCTTAAGAATATTAATGCCACTAGATGGTGCCACGGTAGAATATAAAGAAAATAGCACGGAACCATCTAATGGCAGTGGTATCGTTAATCTTTCCATCTTACTCCCAGGTTCACGAGGATGTACCAAATTTGTATTCAGTAATTAAGAAGGCACGTGGCTTGCTTGTTATGTTAAATAACGTTTGTTTGTGCATTCTTAGAGAGAATTCGAGGGCGCTAGATGCTGCAGACTTTCATTTGGTGGAAACCAGCCTTTAACTGCTATATTTCATCAAACATAGTATGCTGACAAACTTCAGGGCCAAAACAAAGATTCCTATTTTACTGTTCTCTTAAAATTCCCATTTTTACTCCTCTCCTGTATTTTATGCTTTCCATGTTTGGAAATGCTATTCGTCCCAACCTTAAAACTTCATGCCGTCCTGGTCCATGCACCTGCGCTCCCTGGAACCCAAGGCTTCACAGTTTGTTCGGGACGCGACCCGAGTCGGTCGCATTTCTATTATATTGTACAACCAAAATTATGGACTCCACTGCTAAGAAGCTAAAATCGTGCCAGGAGAAAGCGGATTCCAGATGTGAGAAGAAACTTAACCCAGCAGACCCTCATGATCTTTGCGATATTGTTTGCGATATTGTAAGCTTCTTATGTGAGATTGTGCGAAAATGGATGGAGACCCAGGCAACGTGAGCGAGATCCCCACAAAGGAAGAAGCAGCGGCTGACCGAAAAGCCAGGAAAGCAGCCATCGCTGCTGGGAGAACTGATTTCGCCGCTACTTTTTCGAAGATGTTTCCGTGGGATCGTATTCGGCATCCGCATCGGAAATTTATGACTCTAAGTGCTTACTAACCTGCCATCGAAGAGATCAACGTGGCCGATTCGATTGCAAAATCGGTGGCAGCGGAGTGCAAAAGAATGGAGGAGAAACAGACCGTGGTTAACACCAAGAAATTGTTGTCGACGTTCGAACAATATTTCGGAGTTTCATGAAAAACTTAGTTAGCCAGCTCGTCATCTCCACGAAACACCCGCAGATTCCTTTGTCCACAGTACAAAGTAACACCAGTACAGAAGACAACACGGACGTGTCGTCGTATACACCACCGTTGACACTGCCCAAGAACGACTCACGTAAACGTAAGTTACCTGACGTTGATGACTTGTTGCCCAAGCGATTCAGACAATTAAATAATGATTTGACGACTGGAGTGGCTTGCTCGGGACATCCCCAATTGGCAGCCACCCAGTCGCAGTCGCTGTTGCAAGACGACTCGACTGGGATCCACTCATCTTGCCCGACACTACAGGGGAGGGGGGAACGTCAGTGACACAATTACGAGCGACTCGCCAACAACAAGACGACTCGGTTGTTCAGTCGCACAGTGACAACCGTGACGTGTCGCGGAGCGATACCCAGTGCCAATACCAGTCGCAGAACGATGACCGCAAGCAGTCGGGTGACGACTACACGGGTGTCAGGGACAGCAATAATTGGTGTTACGGGACGGATTCGAACACGCCGTCGCGACAGTGGGGCAGTGCCGGGGCCCGGGACTATGACTGAGATCAGTTGTATAGACAAGGTCACAACGATAATGACCGACAGTGGGAACGATAATTGGGGTTGCCAGGATGGCAAAACTACCCGAATTGGGCGAGCGGCCATTGTAACCCCCCCCCCCCCCCCATAACCGGTACAAGGATGGAGTGGGGCACCAAGTGCTACTGTAACAAGCGATGATTTAGTGCGTGCAGCAGACAATCAGCATCCTATTCAGCGTGTGGATCGTCCAAGGGAGGCCCCCACCACCACAACTGATCCGGAGAAACACGAGAACGAGTTGGAAGAAATAGAGTGGAAGTGGGTGGTGGATGAGGTGAACGTGTCACTCCCCGAGCTCTTCTGTCCGAGGATCCTCCCCAAGGGTGAAAAGGGTGAACCTCCCTCATTTTCGTTTGCCAACCACGAAAGAACTTACCGCAATTACAGATCCTTTACAGACAGCTGTTAGTGAACAGGGTCTTACAAGAAAAAGGAAAAGTGTTGTCGGCGACAGCCCTTCCCCCACCGGACGTCTCCAAAGGGTCCTCCTTCTTCTCCACCAGTAATACCGAGGCAGCAAAGGCCAGAAGACACAACACTTTTGAGGTGACTGACTACATACCCACAATGTGCAACATGGAAATGTACCCAGCATTGCCCAAACCCACGGCGATCATTACTAGCTTGGCATTGTTTGAAGAAAACCAGAAGCTTACTCGGGCGAGCCTCCTGGCTACTTCGACTGCAAATTTGACCTACTCTGCAGCTAATGCGAAATTATGATGCACAAGCTAATGCAGCTTATGTAGCCCAACCCCCGAATCTCGAGATGTGTAGGACATTGGAAGCACGGTGAAACTCATGAGGAAGGCCTCAGAATTTCACTCGGGTGCAATAAATTGGGGCACATGCCCCCTCTTCAACTCAGTGCTTCACAGGAGGGATGCGTATTTGAGTGAAGCTGGCGTGGGAATGTGTAAAGACACAATCAAGAATCTGAGGAAGAATCTCAAGAATCAAGAATCTCCCACTACACGATGCTCACTACTTGTTCAATGGGCAGCTAATGACGATTGCCCCAGAAGTTAGGGACAAAATAAAGTTGCCATCCCCGAGTGCCCCCCGCCCCAAAGGAGGAACTTCGGGTAGAGGCAACCCAAGCCAGCAGCTTTTCGGGTGGGGAGGGGAGGGGGGAGAAACGGCCTCTCCACCCAGGGTTCCCATTAGTGGACAGAAGCATCAAAACCAGTCGAGATCAATCAAACCAAGGTTTTCCCTAAGAAGCACCTAGAGGCCAGGAAAACAGGACTGTTCCCAAGGTCCTGTGGTGGGAGGAGGCCCCCTCGCCCAAAACACTGACAAGGACATCCTGTACCCCCCCACTATGGGTAGTCGCACACAGGAGAAGCTGACACTGGAGAAGTTGGGAAAAGATAACAAGGGACAAGTTTGTATTAGACGTCATGCGTCACGTGTATACCCCGTTATTCGAGCGGCAGCCTCCACTCTCCATCCAGCCTCTAGTTTGGCTCAGAAACCGGACGGAATCACCAGAATATGTACTTCACATACTGTTCACATACTGCTGGTGAAGGAAGCAATCGAGCTTGCGCCAGAAGGGACCCCGGGGTTTTACAGCCCAGCTCGGGAAATCCCGAAGAACGGAGGAGGCTCGCGCGTTATTTTCAACCTCCAGCAGCTCAACGGATTTATTTCAAACACCCACTTCATATTTGAAACATTGAAATCGATCAGGTAGGCATTCAGAGTGGGGAATTATACGACTTACAGGAAGCCTACTTGCATATAGCGCTCCATCCGTCGGTGCGGCATCTTTTCAGACTGCTGTGCGGAGACACAGTGTACCAATTCAGAGTGCTCCCGTTCGGACTGTGCAGAGCACCTCTGGTATTCACACAGGTGATGAAGCCAATCATAGCAAAACTCCAGAGGTGGGGGATTCATTGATTTGTTTACCTGGACGACTGGCTCCTAGGGAATCGTGAAGCGGGACGTCTGGAGAAGGAGACAAGGAGATGTACAGAGCTGCTACATCAGTTGGGCCTCGGGGTGAAATGGCCGAATTCTAGGCTACAGCCAATGCAATTGTTCTAGTTTTTGGGAGTGGACTTCAACCTCGAAACATTCCAAGTGAGACCCTCAGCGAACAGGATGAAGATGCTGATGGTGGCCGCCGAGACACTGCTGGTAGAGAAGCTGACTTCAGCGAGGGAACTTTCCAAATTGATAGGCCAAATGGACTCGTCTGCGGACCTCATACAGATTGAAGTGTGGGGAACCCGTCCTCTCCACTGTTTCAGTAAGCTAGAGTGGAGGCCATGGAAGAGTTGGGAGGACCCAATCTCGTTGCTATAAATGCAGGAAGTATCCTGGTGAACTGTAAGGGCCAATCTGGACCAAGGGGTCACAGTGACAATGCTGGCGGCAGACTGGCTGCTTATGACGGATGCATCATTGTTCGGATGGGGAGGAACCAAAGGCGCAGAACAGTCGGCCGGCCAGTCGACACAGCAAGAGGGGGAACTCCACATCAATGTCCTGTAACTGAGTGCCATTTGACTGGCACTCTCTGTATGGCAGGAGCAGCTGAGAAACAGTGTTGTAACAATACTCTGCGACAACACATAAGCGAATGCATATGTGAAACGAGGGGGAGAGTCAGATCATCCTCTCTGTACAAGGAGGTAGGGTTTTTGTTCAACCTCTGCCTCTCCATGAACATAACTCTGGTCCCGAGACATATTGCGGGCAGGCTAAATATGTTAGCCGACGAGTTCTCCCGGGGGGGGGGGGGGGCTGTCACCAACAACGGAGTGGCGGTTACACCAGGAGGCGCGCAAGTTATTGTTCCTTTGTGGACCTCTTTGCAACGTACAAGAACGCGCAACTTCCCCTATTCTTCTCACCATTCCGAGAGGGCAATGGGAACGGACAGTCTGAGTGCGGATTGGACGGGGATGCTGGCCTATTGTTCCCGCTCTTCAAGCTGATTCAAATAGTTCGGAACAAAATACGGAGGTCTCCAGGGAGGTTCATCCTCGTAGCCCCGTGATGGGAGGCAGCATCGTGATTTGTGGACCTTCAGAGAGCATCAAAAGAACCACCACTGGCGCTCCCACAATGGAAGTCCCTCCTGTCACCAAACAGAGGATCCATCCTGCATCAGAAGCCAGAAGTACTACATCTTCACGGGTGGCACCTTTGACTGAGGAACTTACGAGAAAAGGGTTTTCTGGTGAAGTCACTGCATCTGTGTCAAAGCCCTACGGGATTCAATAGTGGAGGTCTATGAGGGGAAATGGAGAGGATGGTACGTATTGTGTACTAAAAACAAAGTGGACCCTTGTGACCCATCCGTTTAGTCAGTGTGTGCATTCCTGGAAGAACTGTTAGGACAGGCCTTTCACCCCAGTGCATCAAGGGGCGTAGGGCCGCAATTAATTCAGCGCTGTCCCTGATCGGGAAGATGGAGGTGGTATCGAATTGAGTAATATCAAACCTTGTGCAATCATTTGCATTGCGCAGACCGAGGGCACGACGATGGGTCTTACCTAAAGTATTACATTACCTGTTGGGACAGAAGTTCAAACCACTGGCAAAAGCAATGTTTGAAAAGAGTCACTGTGAAAACGGTGTTTTTGGTAGCTCTGGCCACCACGGCGAGACAGGGGGAGTTGGCGGCCCTAGCGAGGGGTAAGGACTTCCTTCGCTGTATGAGTGATTGGTCCCGTATCTCCCTGCTCCACCTTCTGTGGTTCAGAGCAAAAACGTCAAAACCGGAGAGCAAGCTGACCACAATTATCATCGAGGCCCTCACTAACATTCTGGGGAGAGATTGTGTGGAGAGGAATCAATGTCCAGTCAGGGTATTAAAGCACTATTTGGCAACCTCAAAGTAGGTGGTAGAATGCGCAGCGAAGAAACCTAAAGGCCAAACACCTCACAAACCACTGTTTGTCAAGATATCACCGGAGGGCTGGCCCACCAACGAAGAGGTAACCCCGGGAGTCACTGGGAAATGGATATACAGAGCCATCATAGAGGCGTATGCATCAGGTGAAGATAGGATAGAAAGTGATTAAGTAAATGCCCACGAGTTGCGGACCATGGCAACATCGTGGGCATACGCCATGGGTACCTCCCTAGAGGAGGTTCTGGCAGCTGGAATGCAAAGTTGTTCTATAGATTGAAAAGTTAATTAGCTATCACATCTTACCTCTTCCAAGCCTATGTGAGGCCCTGGTGGTAGCTATGGCTATTAATACCTCTGCTAATGCTTTCGCCTTCGAAGCAGCGTGTAGGAAGGATTATCAGAGGTTTTAGCAACTACCGCCAGTGCCCCGCCTAAGTTTGGAAGAAGTAAGATGAGGGTGTTCGGACTTTTTGTTCCCGGACAATTCGTCCGGGAATCTTCGTACCCCAGGACTTTTCATCCCATGGACTGACTATTGCCCCGCGGAAGATTCGTCCCCGGACAGTCGAAAGAACCATTTTTTACCCACAACTTTTTTTTTTCACCAGTCAACAGCCTGCAGTTCTTATTTCAAACATACGGAGTTTCATTCTTCGTATATTACGGCAGTGAGTTTTTTTGCAATTCTGATTGTGAAGCAATGGCAGAAAAGGAAGACATGCTGGCTAATAGGTTTTGTTCCCAGCCACTGCGTGGTGTGTCAAAATGAATTACTTAACACTTAGTCACTTTATGACCTTGTTTTGGATAGCGTGAGAAATTTCTCAACATGTTGAATATTGAAAGCAAGAAATAAACAAAAATGTATTGTGTGACTAACATTTTAGGCAATTGCAGACTTCAGTCACAATTTTATAAAGAAAATTTCAACCGTACGTTAATTAAAAGCGTTTAGGAAAATTATTTGCAAGCTAAGTATACATTACAATGGAAACATTTTGTCTGAATTTAACGTGTGCTGAGTAATTGTAAAAATCCATGTTTTCAACATTTATTATTAAAAATCTCTTAATCTTTTTTAACTTTCAATTAATAACTTTCTTGCAAAACATATTATCGCAAATTACACGCACAAATTATGCAAAATAAATTTTAGCTAACAGTATAGATAGATATAACCAAAATTCCTAACTTAAAAAGTGAGGGAGAAACAAGTGTCTGCCACTTGGGGTCAAGAGGTTGCTTGTGAGCCGCTTACTTTCTTGACCTTGGACTAGGACTTTAGGATATTTATCATTCATAAAGCAACCATCTGCCGAGCTGACACCGACCTTCTGCAAATCGGTATAAACGAAGTAGATAATTGGGCGACAACATGGCAACTCCCACTGGCGACTGGTAAAAGCTACCGATTCCATATTGGGACAGGACCAAATCTAATTGATTACTGTATAAACGATAATGTTTTAGCAAATGTCAGCTGTACCAGAGACTTGGGGGTATGGTTTAACTTCGATTTGAAACCTTCCTTGCACTGCTGCAATATCGCTTCAAATGCTAACCGACGCTCAGCAGTGGTTAGACGCTGCTTCACATCTGGTGACACTAGGGTCAAAGTTTTGGCCTTCAAGGTTTATGTTCGACCCATGCTCGAGTACGCGAGTCAGGTCTGGTCGCCTAACCTGCTGAAGGATGTCGATAAAATCGAGTCTGTTCAGCGGCGGTTTACAAAAACACTGCCGGGTTTGCGAAATTTACCCTATCATCTTCGATTGAAAACTCTCAATTTAGACTCACTCGAACTGAGACGCCTTAAGGCAGACTTAATTTTAACTTATAAAATTCTACATCATTTACTTCCATTTGACCTGCCTCTATTTGATTTACAAACATTTACAAAAACGCGTGGCACCAGCCTAAAACTCGTCCTGCCTAGGTTCAAGTTGAATTGTCGGAAGTTTTTTTTCTCCTGCCGTGTGGTTCCGGTTTGGAATTCTCTCACCGAAGACCTTGTCTCCGCGCCTTCTGTCTCCCATTTTAGGAGGCTTTTGGGGGGCGTAAACCTACGAAGGTTTCTTTTGAGACCAGAACATTATTTTGATAAGGATTGTGATTCATCATGAAACTTAATTTTGATTTTGACTACCATACAAATTGCCAATTGCTTTTGCTGTTAACATTTTTGCAGTGACATCTTCTTTTGCTTTCTTTTTAGGTGCGCTGTTAGTGGCCAGCATGTCTGACCCTTTCTCACCTATTGTACTTTTGGTGCAATAAATCATATATTATTATATTATTAAACATGACACCCCCCCCCCTCCCCCATTCTCCCCCACAGTTCTGATTGTGTGCACATCCGGAGTTTCATTCTTCGTATATTCCTGCAGTGAGTTTCTGACAGTTATGGTTGAGAAGGCTATAGAAGGTTTATCATTTCCCCGTGAAGTCCGGCCCCCCACAGTTCTTACTGCGTGCTGCAGAGGTGCCACGACCAGATGGGCGCTCAATGGACGGTTCATTCTGGTTGAGTTTATTTTTGGGGACAAACAGTACGGGGATGAATATTTCTGGGGACCGAAGGTACGGGACGAAAAGTCTGGGGACGAACTGTTCTGTGACAAAAAGTCCTACCTTTAAGATGAGATATCTATTTAACTTTCTGATCTATGGTCTCACTGGCCCGCCTAGTTTGCTTGTGTTTGTATCATTGCAAGGATTGGGTCGTCAGTTCAAATTCGGGTCGCGCCACTCTTACGAAACGTAAGCATATAAAGGTTGCTTACTGTGCTACGTTATTTCTAGTGTGTGATTTTCGTTACTTAGCTTTTCTTCTTTAGTTACTTGTTAGTGCAGCTTGGAAGTTTTTTCTACCTTCTTTGTTAAAACTTTGTCCATTTACTTGTTAGTTATTATTATTAGACATTGTTTGTCTAATGGTGAAACAATTAGACTGTAGCGGCCTCATAATTGGGGGCATTCACCTAATTCCTAGTTTACTTGTTAATGTTTTGTTATGTTTATTTGTGTAGTTTATTTGTTAGTTTACTAATGTTCGTATTAAATTGTTTGTGGGACTTAAAATATCGATGTGCCCAATATCCGTGGGTGACCATTACTGCCGTACAATTTTCCCACTTGTGCTAGCTCATTACTATTACACAACACATATTATCTCTTGTCACCCCAAACTGTTTAACCGAAATTACTGAGAATGCTGTGTGTGAGCATGAAATGGCCCTAAGACAGACTGCTTAGTTTTTCTTCTACACTGACTAAAGGTTGGACTAGTAGATAGGAAGTGTTCTCCTTCTTCTATGATCGTACCTAGCGCTTATATACTACGTCACTTCCGCTCCGCTTGATTCTAATTTCTTCACGTGATTCAGCGTTGCATTTGCGATAAGAAAACTTCAATACCAGACGAAACGAGGGTGGCGTCATGCACGCCAAAATTAGGTTATCGTCAACAGGATACGATGATACGTCACGACAAGGTCCCTGGGAATGATTTTACGAAGCCTTTGACGTCACTGGACTGGAGTCTGCCTATCACGATTGTTGGAGACAGTTTTGCGCACGGCTTGACATCCGCATGCGCTGTTTGGAGCCGAACTGTGTCCATCTAGTACGTTGCCCTACATTGAACTGGTTGTTTTCGAAGGTCTAGTCTGTAGTGAGTGGCCCTAAAGATATTACGCTAAACAAATTTTCTGGGGTCCTAGTAAGAACTCATTTACGTCCAAACGGTTGGAAAACAATGTTTTCCAGCAAGCTTTGACCATCTTAATTATTACTATTGGGGACTTCAAATGTGCAGCTGAACCAGGAAAACTTGGCAAGTAAGAAGCAAGCCACGGACCCCAACAAAGGGCAGAAGGGTGGAGGGGGAGGGGGAATCCATGACTTCTCTCTGGCATTTTAGGTGGGAAGGTAAAACACTAGTACATTACTATACAGAAACCAAACACCACCGGTATATATATTTTTTTGGGAACACCTCCCCACCCATGCTCTCCGCCTCCTAATCGTTCATAAATATTGACTCGTCCCATCCTTAAAGCATCATCCGGCCTGCCTTATAACAGCCACGTGCAGTCATGCGTCTGCACGCTGCCGTCGCGAGATTTGGTGTAGTAATACTACAACGTCCTTACGCCCTCGTCTTCTCGTGATCACCTGAACGACGTCACGACGTCTGGCCTAGTAGACGAATTGCTGGTCACGTGACAGCATTGACGCAAAAACTGTGTCGTCACAACCGGAAACACTGAAAAGTCGTGGTTATTGTAGGCACGCACAGGATCATATACGTGCGGGACGCAGTAAATATAATTACCAATATTCAACAGAAAATCTCCTAGACGCCACATTTTAAAACGGAATTTTAGCTAGGGAGTGACTAACGGCAAGTAAATAAAACTTTGGGTCCGTACTTGATGTGGAGGATCGAGAAAAATGGCGCTGAGAAGAATGTCCTTTTAAGAATTGACAGTGTAACTAGGGGACACTCTCTCAAATTGATACAACCCAAGGCCACGTTGAACTTTACAAAGTTGTATTTCTCATTTAGAGTGGTGAGTGTGTGGAATGGTTTACTGTCGGATGTGGTTTTGGCACCAAATTCCGGTGCTTTCAGGCGTGGCTAGGTATCGCAGAGGGATTATTTGACCAGGCATGTTAAGTATTTTTAATTGTCACGAATATTGATTTTATTGTTGTTTTTTTTCTCTTTTATTACTTTGGTTTTTTTTCTTCTTTTACTTTTAATGGAGTGTCAGCGATTTTCAATCCCTCCCTATCCAGTCACATGTATGCGTGTGACAAAGTTACAAATTACAAATTACTTAGAAGTTTGCTTTGTTTTGCACCGTTCGTTTTCCACAGATCCATCAATTTTTTTCAGACAAATTTAGTCAAACTCTTTTTTTAATGATTTTATATTTGTTTTCTTTTTCAACTACCTTTAACTTTATTATAACATTATCCGCTGTTATTTTCATACCCATTTACAATAGACAATCTTTTCATTGAAGTGTAGTAACACAACTTTGAGATGGCAGAAAAAAAAACAACATGCACTGAAATATAAAATTTTCATGCGAGAGATAAAAGTTTAAACAACATGCGGTAATTTATCACAAAAAAACTTTCAGTTAAACTTATCTATTAAAGAGCATACTTAAGTTGAGTTACTAAGGCTATACATAAACAAATTTCATAATATACTGTCGGGGACACGTGACGTACGTGTTGTTTGTCGTGGGTCTTACCGTCGTACGTTGGGCATGGGGGCAGAGCGTGAGATCCACGGATGGTGATAACGTAGAAAAGCTTCTTGACCCCCACGAGCCCAATCGCCATATAGGCGTTGAAGTCCGTAGATCCGTGGTAAAGCAACGGTAAATGAAAAAATAAACTTGTACCATTTATTGGTGGTCCAACAATCCTGATTTATTCCTCTTTGGTGGTAGCACTACTGTCCCTCGCCTGTCTCCTCACTTGTACCAGCATAGATTAGAGTAGAAAAACTGTGCAAGTATTCTGCTTATATAACATAGTTGCTCACCCAGGGAGAACTAGAAAAACGATTGGGAAATATATCCTCGTCGTAGTCTCTACTTCCGTGGGAAGTCTTTGGCCTCTGAAGCCAGCTTCAGGTTGGCTAGATCATAGGCCTAAACTGGGTAGCCATATTGTTTTTCTGAAGAGAAAAACACGCAGACGTTTCCTCTCATCCAGGAGCTGAGGGTGAAGAGATACTAAGAAACGTGAGAGAGAGCAGGATTAAGGAGGTACGCAACAGTGGGGTCAGAACGTCGTTATACAGGGGGAAACAATTAAAACAATCTGCTTAAAGCAGTAAATCGTCTCTGAGAGTATAACAATCTGAATAACAACGTTTTACCATTGTTACTGGCTAACAGTAGTGAGCGTGTAAGAGACATAAGAGAATAGAGAGGTTTTTTTTTTTTTTTAAACCAAAAACAAAGTGGCGAGGCAAGTCAGGTCGTTGCTTCTGTTGGTGAAAGAAAAGGATGTTTTGACGACTGAGGAAATGTGTAAGGGACTGGTTGAGAAGTGGTCAAGGCTGCGGCAGATGTTGAAGGTATAGAGGAACTTGAACTAAATCTGTACGGTGTTTCATGTAGGAGTGGTGTATTGGGCTCGGGTGGACTGGAAGATGGAATTGATTTGAGCGATGGTTTAAACAATGGATTGAACAAAGTTATGTGTATTAGTGAGAATAATGGTGTGAGCAGGGGTTCGAACAATGAGCTGGCCGGCATTATGTCGCCTAAAAACGCAGCATCTAGCAATGCTATGCTTGGAGTAGTTACGGGTGGAGTTTACGTCAGAAGCTAAGCTACCAGTCTCCAAACCACCAGCGGAAAACAGGGTGGTGAGGATATGTGCAGTGGTGAAAATGGACTGCCCTCTTCATATGCAGAAGCGGTTCATTGTTTAGTGATCATGCCAACGGCAGGAGAAGCCAGGAGCAGACTGTGTTGGACGATTTTGAGCTTGGTTGTGAAAACAGGAATCTCGGGTGGGTCAAGAACCTTTACAAAGGGGGACTTGCTAATATGAACATGGAAAAGTCACTGATAATTATTACAGAGCAAGAAGGCAAGGCCTATTTTGTGGAGGATCTGTGAGATGCCCTGGTAGTGGTCGAGCATATTAGCCTTGATGCTGTGACTGGTTTGCGTTGGCTCAGGGCTAATAACGTTTTTCAAGTTTCCTTTGCCAATTTAAATGCCAAGCTGGCTATTAAAAGGGTGGGAACGCGTCTTCTTCTCAATGGCTTCAAGGCTGAAGTATTCGATCTGCACGAGCTTTTGGTGAATATCAAGCTTCATTGGTTGCCGCTGGAAGTGTCTGCGGAAGATGTTCAATGGTCTCTCCTGAACTATGGGTCCATGGTATCCCACAGATTTGACCTTCAGACTGCAGAGGGATTACGTCATTGTCGGTCGGGGTCACGCAGTGTGGTACTTCGACTGATGGAATCGGTTTTACTCGAGGAAATCCCTGACGTGATTGGAGTGTGTGGTATTCCTTGTCTTTTGGCAATAGCAGACAGGGCCCCACGTTGCTTGAATTGTGGAACGCGAGGTCACGTGAGGAAATTTTGTCATAATGTGTACTGTGGGGTTTGTCAAGTTGCTATGCCATGTGAGACGCCGTGTGCCCACATCCAAGAGCGTGCTGGACATGCTACTCGTTCTGATCGGAAGCCTCAGGAGCCACGCTGTTCTGCAGGTAAATCAGTGTCTGCTGCAGCTGAGTCAAGTCATTTTCCAGCCACCATAACGAGGCCAGTAATTCCAGGAGGGCATGAACTCACTTCAGTTACCACGAATGAGAGTGCTTCAACCGTAGGCCCACAGACAATGTCAGCACCCCCTTCCCCTTCATCGGGTGTGCATCGTGATGCTCCTTGGTTCACTCGGGGAAAAAGGAGGAGGAAGACTCCAGGGAAGAATAGCTTGAAGGAGATGGCAAAGGACAGTCCGGATGGCAGTAGCAGTGGTACCAATGGTGCCATTGGTGAGGCATGTGGTCCCCCCCCCCCCTCAGCAGATGCGGATGTTGCAATGACTCCGGTGGGTTCGGTTGGTGATGAGTGTGGCTCCAATATCCCTGCAGACAAAGCCGAAAATTTGCAACGAGCAGATGAGTGTGTGGTTTCGTCAGGGGTGGTTGTGTCGGAAGTGGTTGTGTCAGAAGTTGGTGGTTTGTGTTCCATTGGTGTGCTTCAGGAAGTTACTACTGTTGAGGCTGTGGGTGGTGACGAAATGTCGGTTTTGATGGTGACTGAAGAGTCAGGGGGCACCTTGATTTGAATTTTGTACGGTTTAGGTTAAGTTAGTTAGATTATTTCTTTACTCTTTTTACGTGCAGTCGTTTGGGAATATTTCTTTTTGTGCTTAGAATGTGCATGGTGCGGCGGGCAAAGTAGTTGAAATTGAGAATTTGTGTTGCACTATGAATGTACTCGGCCTGTTGGAGATCAGGCTACCTCCCGGAGTCACACTGTTTGTGCCAGGTTTTAGTGGGTTGGCTGGTCCGGGGCAGTCGGGGGTTAGGGTGTTTGTCAAAGACACAATCCCTTTGCTGTTGCCGTCTTTGCCCCTCTGTCCGGGCATAGATGCTTGTCTTTTCAACTCTGGTGGGATGGGGTGTGGCTAACGGTGGGATTTGTACACATGGTCGGGCTTTTAGTGAGGTACAATTGGGTCCGCTGGATGAAGTCGCTTCCGAGACCATTGGTATTGGGAGGCGACTTCAATGCGCATTATTTCTCGTGGGGCAGTGCATGGTGTGACTCGAGAGGGAACTTGATTTCTGGCACAGCTGATGCTTTGGGGCTAAAGATAGTGCAGAACAGTACTCCGACCTTTAGTGGTGGAGTGGTCCAGGAGTCCGTACTGGACATGTTTCTGTGTTCGCCGGAGGTTGCTCATTGCTTCTCGTGTGAGGTCTCTCAGGATCTGAGGGTCAGTGACCACCTTCCGGTGGCATTATTCCAGCGTAGTGGTTTTGCCAGTGTTATGGTAGCCGGTGTAAGGTCACACAGACCTGTTGTTGGTTCTGGCGATTTTGGTGAATGGGTGGACAAGTGGGTTGCTAAGAAGGGCAAGGGCAAGAGTGGCGCTTTGGGTCTTAAGGGGACGATGTCTAGGAAGTCTGTATGGTGGACTAGAGACTGTACCATGGCTGTCTGTGAGCGCAGGCGCTGTTGGCAGCGCTTTCGCAGGTTCCCCTCAGACGAGCGATGGTTAGTCTTTGTTGGTACTGCGAATGAGTCGCGCTTTATTCTCCGCAGGGAAAAGGCTCTCTATGGAAAGCGGTTGTGCGAAAGGGTGTCTCGTGGCCTGTCCATTCCATAGGTGTGGAAGTTGGTACGTCCCCAGGACTCCCGTGTGGCAATTGAGTGGGTTCTGAACGGTTCTGGTAGTGTCTTGGGAGGTCCGAGCATGGCTAGCACGTTTAATGAAAACTTTGCACAGGTCTTTAGCTCTGCCAGAGGTCCTCCGCCTCCGAGTATGGATGTCAGGGTCGTTGGTGAGGTACAGGCTCCAATTTCGGCCTTGGAACTTGATGCGGCGCTTGCGACCTGCGAGCGGCCCAGCGCCGCTGGTATTGATGGTATTTCGGACAGTGACTATTGAGTGAATCTCAATAGTACAGGTAAGGCCGAGTTGGTTAGCTATCTTCAAAGTAGACTAGATAGCAGTCCGCCCCCTCCCTCTTGGATGTTTTCTGTGTTGACCCCAATTCTTGGTGGAGGTAAGACGCGGACGGCTGTGACTAGCTATCGGCCTATTGCGCTGCTGTCGTGTGTGAGGAAGACCTACGAAAGGATTCTTGTCCGTAGCTGGAGTGGGAATTGGATTAGTTCAGTGGGCTTTTCGGGGCCCAGTTTGTGTTTCTGCGTCAGCGTGGGGCACAAGATGCCATTCTTTACTTGGAGGCTGGTATACGCGGCACCTGGTCTCGTGATGAACTTGCCGTATGCGCCTTTTTAGACATTAAGGCAGCTTACGATATGGTTGATATCAGGTGGATGCAGCATGCTCTTGTTGAGCGTGGTGTCAGTGAGGGTCTGGTTGCTGCTATTTTGGCCCTTCTTGGTACTAGGACACTTGCTACTAGGGTTGGCGGCTGCTGGCCTGAGACGAGGTCGACTGATAGGGGGCTCCCGCAAGGGAGCTGCCACAGTCCGGTCTTGTTTGCAGTTGCCATCAATGCTGTCCTTATTGGTCTAAAGAAGACTGCTAACGTCGTCGCTTATGCAGACTACGTCGGTGTTTGGGTGGCAGGTAAGGATCTTCGTTCCATGTTGGCAGTCCTGGAGTCAACCATTGCAGAGGGTCAGCATCTCTTGGCATTCAGGGGACTGCTTCTATTTTCGACAAAAACAAAACTTATAATTTTTTCCCAGAGTGACTTGATGTCTGGTGCGATCACTGTGGGTGGGTCCCTAGTTCGGTCTACAGGAATTGTTAGGTATCTGGGTGTTAGACTCGATCACAAGCTGCCCTGGCGTGGGGAAGTGGCTGCGGTCAAAGAAGCTGCCACCTCATGTCTTCGAGTTCTCAAGTCACTGGCCTCCAATAACTTGATAGCGCGGTGGTTGTTTCTTCTGTCTACAGGTCGTATGTGAGGTCTTGTGTTGACTGTCATCTTCCCTTTTTGGCCTGCTCAGACAGTGCCCTTAAGGGGGTGCAGACCTCTATCAATGATTGCTGCGGACTATTGTTGGGGGGCTACCGTCGACACCAGTACTTGCTTTGCATGTGGAGACCGGGGAGCGCCTAGTGTACATTCGTGCTAGAGAACTACTCGTGGCTCTTTGCCTCCGTGCCATGGCGAGGGGTACAGGAGATCCTGTTGTAGGCCTTCTCACTCGTGTTGCCACACCTGAGCTGGTGGACAGTGAGCGGCTTGGGACCCCAGGTCTTGGGGCGTCTCTCCTTCTCCACCAGAGCTTGGCTGTGTTCGCATCTCCTAGTTTTGCTAGGGCATTCCGTCCTTGGACTTGGTGCGATCAACTCGCAGTGGTTTGGGAGGCTCCTCCCCTTCCAGATGCTGTGAGCATCTTTTGTGACGCGTCGTTCCATAGGGAGCAATGGGAGGGAGTGCAGGGATCTTTGTGCAACAGTTGCACCTAGAACGTAGTTACTTTCTTCGTGGCCTGCCTTTCGCGTTCATGGCTGAATTTGTGGCTTTGTCGATTGCGATTGATGAGGGTATGGACCTTGGCCTGCCGGCCTTTGTGGTTTTCTCGGATTCTGCCTCAGCTATTGCGTTTCTCCGGCGTTAGTTCACTACGTTACGAGTGGAGCACCCCATTGCCATTGAAATTGGCAGTAAGCTTGTGGCAGCCCTCCAACGCGGGATGGTTGTCAACGTGCAGTGGGTGCCACTCCTCTGTTTTTGGAAATGTGGTTGCCGATGGACTTGCAAGGCAGGGCTATCTTGCGAGGGTGAATGCTGTGCATTGTCCAGTGCTTCATAAGGATCTGCGGCCTGTTCTGTCCTTGCTGGCAGGCCAGGCTTGGCAGTCTGCGTGGGAGTCCGGGTCTACGGGCAGGCGTCTGTTTGATCTGCACCCATTGGTCAGAGGGCCGTCCTTTTTGGATTGTCTGCCGTGGCGTGATGCGAGTCTTTTGACCAGTCTCCGTACAGGTCACATCCTGCTGCGGAGCCACATGTTCCGACTTGGCTGGTGTGAGTCACCAATTTGTTCGTGTAACACCGGCGAAGAGTCAGTGGAGCATTTTCTTTTCTTCTGCCCGTAGTGGGCTGGTTTCCGTGTCCACCCAGTTTTGGTTAAAAATGCGTCTCTGGTGAGGGCTCTGGGGTTCTCCGCCCAACGTCATGTTGTTCGGAATGTGCAAAGGGGTATTGAAGCCTTTTGCTGGTCGACAGGTCGGTTGGGATCATGGTGATTTCCGGTTTTTTCTTTGCCCGCCGCTCTGTGTTCGTCCGACTTGGTGTCGGGTTGTGTTGGGTTGGGTTGTGTTGAATTTGGTTGGCTTGGGTTGGATTTGGTTGGGTTGGGTGGGGTTGAGTCTGTGATTTCTGTGTAGCCTCTGTATCACTTTCGGCATTGGTTGGTTTTGTGGCGAGGTTAGTGCACTTTTGTTTAGTTAGTTTTAGTTTCTTAGTTTAGAGTAGAGCGTAAGGAGTAGAGAGTAAAGGGTAAGGCCTGTATAGAGCTCTCATAGTATGAATACATAAATAAATAAAATAGAGAATACGTTGGTACGAGAGTAATGCATGCTTCGGCCGAAGACTATTGTTCTTAAGAAGTATTGTTTACACAAGCAATGTCTTTACTTAACAGCTCAAATATAACGGCGGCGCCGCCTATCAAAAGCACAGTGATGAGCATTAGAGGTGCTGTGCCCACGGAACGTAAAAGGGAGCTAATTAAGTGGGAGAGGGGCGAACCATTGAGTATCAACAGGGTCGTTTACAAGGTGTAGCTAAAACGCTCCCACATATACCGTAGAAACAAAAGATTCCAATCAGGGAGAAAAATGTAGTTTGCATGCGAAAAGAAAAAGAATACAAGACAAAGTTGCAAAAAACATGCAAAGTACATGCAAATTACTTATAGAAAATAACTCAGGACCGTGTATTTAAAAGCTGAAGACCTGTAATTAGATAAGCTGAGCTGCAAACGACAGTTGTGAAGTTCAAAGATCGCATAAACCCCATAGTATGTTGTGTTTGTTGTGTTTTATTCGATGCGACCAGGAGCGGAATGTACAGAATTCTTGATACAAGCAAGCTTGGTGTTAAAATTAAGTAATCTACTTAATACATTTGTTGCAAGCAGCATGAAAATTAAGTAAAGTTCAAAATAATTTTGATTTTGATCAACTGTCAGAGGCAAATGAAGACGGAAATGATTAATGTTTTCTGAGAAGGCATTACACTGATTTTTTGTTCATGGTTAATCTGTGATTTCATCATACATGTACAATAAATATCACTGATTTTTTCTTTAATGTTGCCAGTAGACTTTTAGTGTATTTTTTTTTCAGTGTTTCAAGTCGTACTGTTAATTTTCTCCAAAGGTGGAACAACAACACTTTTGCCACCGCACTGGGACTCACATGTACAACTTTCAGCCAGCGAAATTGTGTTGCATAACTGCGCCGTAAGGATGCGTTTATGCAATGCTATCCCAATGCATTCTCGTGGCTAGAAGTGAAAAATAACCGAAATTTCAAAAAGGGGCGATTTTGCCTCTGGCAGAAGTAACCAAGCCATTATTGCTGACCAAGTTGTAAATTTGTAAGGCTGCTGTTTCCTTTTAATTCTTACTTTATATTAAAGGGACATTCCTCCCGGTTGACTTTCCTGTATGGCTCAGTTTTGCAACATTAGTTCAGACGCATGTCAATGATGCAAAGGTATTAATTTTCTTATTTCCCTCTCGTGAGAAACGGTTTTACTCCATTCACTCTAACCTATGTGAATGTTGCAAAAGCTATTTCGCGCAGGATGCTCGAATATAGTGAGAAGGCCCTTTTACTGACATTGATAATAATGTGCTAATTATAATTTTATTGCACATGATATTTGTTTGCTAAGCAGTAACCACAGCTATAAAAGATAAGAATTTTACAAGCTTGGAACTAAGTTGACTATGTGAACGCCAGCGTCCTACAAAAATGGCAAAAAAAAATGGCAACGTTGAAGTCAAATTGCTCCTGTCTCTGACCATGAATGGGGATCCAGAACTTTTGTCAGCCCATGTTGATCTCACTGACCACTCGTGAAGTTACCTACAGAATTTGTGACTGGAAAGACTGAAGAGAACAATGGAGTGTCTTAATGCAACCCTACAAGATTTGTATTTTCCCTACAGTAACTGTAAAGCCAGCAAAGGAAGAACAAAAAAATAACAACAGAAACAAAGTAGACAAAATACACACGCCATAAATAATCCTGAGGTCGTAAGGCAAACCAGTAGTGCTGAATCTTAGCCAGGCTTGATCTATTCCATCCAACTGACCCACGAAAATCTAATCACACAAAAACCCCGTAAGGGTAAAGGGACCCATCAAGTTTTCACCATAGAAAGTAGTGATATCAGAGCCAAATTGGCTACCACCAAGTTTGTGGTCCGAACCGTGATCACCCAACTTAACCGATATCACTGAGGTGTCAATTAAGATTAAGTGATCAGGGTTGGCACGGAAAACGTGGTGGCAACCATTTTGACTCTGATATCACTACTTTCAATGGTGAAAACTAGATGGGTCTCTTTACCCTTATGGGATTTTTGTATGATATCACCCCTTTTGGTTTTATGGGTTTGCTTTAGTGTAAGTAGTGATTGTGAGCTCCTTATGAAAATATAATTGTAAATCGTTTCTTGAACAGCCTAAAGAAAATCGGCACTATGGTATAATTAATGCTCACTGATGAATTATATTACTATTCAAAAACGCTTAAGCGTATAAAATACGGATGTAAGCCTTAACAAACTTAAACCCCTAAAGGAGTATATATTAGAAAAAGACATGTAAGCCGTCAGCGTCGCACTAATATGTGTAAAAGAAGCTCCAGCGACCCAAAAAACAAGCTGGAGCTTCTTTTACACGTATTAGTGAGAGGCTGATGGCTTACATGTCTTTTTCTAATACCGTATCTGTTCCTTTAGAGCTTAAGTTTTTTAAGGCTTACATCCGTATTTTATACGCTTAAGCTTTTTTTAACACTAATATCCATTATTTTTTCCTCGTTTCAGCAAGAATAACACATAAAAGAATACTGTAATCACCTTAAAATAACTGTTATAAGAGTCTTTTTAATACTCAATTTTAAGCTTTAAAATTGAAAATCGGTTCGTTGGTTCGATCTCCAGGTGAGAGCAAAGTTTCCCCAACAAGAAGAACAACAATTGTAGTAACATTAAAATATAGTTCAAAATGCCATAGGCCTACTTCATACTAATGTTTTATGCTGTAAAACTTCAGCATCGGTTCATTGGTTCGATCTTTAGGTGTAGTATAGCTGTTACGGGCCAGAATTTGGGCTATTCATGAACATTGAGCTAAAAGTCACGGAATTTGGCACACAAGTCAATTCTTAGCTTATAAGTCGAGCTAGTTTTGGAACCCCTCGAGATACCCCCTAAGGCCCTTCCTTTACTTTGTGAAAGCAAATGAAGGGGCCTTAGGGGGTATCTCGAGGCAGTAAAGCCAGCACTCAACCTGTATGAAGTTATTGACGAACAAATTGTTGTTCATCGCGCTACAACATGAACTGGTACACAAGTCATCCTTAGTAGTACAAATCGAACTAGAATTTGTTGATCATCAGCCTCATGAAGAAGACACAGGGGAGCCCCAGGGGGGGGGGGGAGAGGGATGGATCTCATCGGGTTTAGCCTGTTTTCTACTACTGCAGCTACAATGCATGTTTTTAGTACGTTCAGCAAGAATTTGTTGGTCGTTGATGCTTCAAGGGGGTGCACAGGAGGGGAATGCTGGGGGAGGCTTTGGTGGTATTTCATGGGATCCGTGACTGGTTCAATTTCTATTACTAGGAATGACTGATGTGCCACAATGCATGCTTTCCGCACGATCAACAAGAATTTTTCGGGTATCAACCTTATGGAGTGGGAATAGGGGGAGGGGCCATGGAGGATTTTGCAGGAGTTCCATTGCTCGTTTGATTTCTACAGTTAACAATGACTTGTGTACCAAATTTCATTCTTTTAGAACTATCTGCAATAATTTGCTCGTCAGGCCTCAAGGAGGGGTCACAGGGTGGGCCGTTGTGGTGCCTTGTAGATTATCTCGAGGGGGTTTCAAAGCTACTTCAATTTGTACTACTATGAATGACTTGTGTACCAAATTTAATGTTTTTAGCTCGATTTGCAAGAATTTGTTGATCAAGCCTCAGGGAGTGGGCACAAGGAAGCGCTGGGGGCCCTTGGGGGCTATATCATGGGGGTTCCATGGCTGATTCGATTTATGCTGCTAAGAGAGACTTGTGTACCAAATTTCACGTTTC
>JAHWFP010010192.1:0-12664 GCA_023313725.1 Lithobius niger | reverse complement strand
TTCCAACGAACGAAAAGACGGTTTCGGCATCGGAAGATTAAAAAAAAAGGACGAACGATGATTGACGAAGAACAAAATGAGAGCTTCCAATGTCTGAGAATGAGATTTTTTTATGTCAATACTGCGAAAAGACGTTCAGGGACAACATATAATAGGAAGCACGATAGGCATCACCAAAAATGGAAGAGGAAAACATTACTCAGCAAGTAATTCTTAGGCCATTAAAAAAAATCGGACGAGAGCCCGTGTTCTTCCCATGTTCCCTTTACGCACATCACCCAAAATTCGAAAAAAGAGGAAAAAACCTACCTTTAATTTTCACGGAAGGCACTACAAATTGATCCCAAATTGCGGAAACTCATTAAATCATCATTATCATAACCTAACCAATTAACTGCCCCGGTATGAAATGCCAAACCCCAACCAGTTAACTACCTCAGTATGAAATGCCAAACCCCAAACTTACCTAACCTAACCTAACTGACAATAACAACAAAACCACACAAAACCACACGAAACTGACAATAACAACCCGCCTATCGGAACTGTTTACGAAAAAAAATATAAGGTGCCCTGCCGCCCCTGCAAGCGAACGCAAACATCATAAGATGTATGGATTGTGTTGCTACGAATCTACCGTTTTAAGTCGTTTTAACACATTTCCGCGCTCTAAAACCAACTGTCTCTGTATTCAGGAAGGTGTTGGAGCCATTTGGAATCAATATCATAAGGATATCGAGGATGTGCCTAATGTAAACTTTAGCCCAATAGAAGCTTTGTCTTTCATCTATGAAAAAAATAATGTTGCGATTTTTTGCATAAGCAGTTTATGTATTTCTTTATTAAATTCTTGTTTTATTTAATTCGTAGATCTCAAATGAAGACGCACCATGAGCGTCTCACTGTTTAAAGCCAATTGTCTCAAATCTTGTTACTTGCATGTTGAGACATAGGGCCTTAGGGCTTCGGGCAGATGACCAGGAGTGGTTAACGCTCGTTAAACCCTTTAACTTTTTTTTTTTTTTAACTTTAACTTGCATGTTTGCTGGGGCCAATGGCCAATCTTAGTCTTGTGTGTCTATTCTTACATAGGTGGACATTATCAATGTCTTGTAATTTAGTTTCCGGTTCCTGCCTCTAGAACATAATAGAACTTTCCATTACCCATAATACCCTGGCTATTTCGCGGTTGCCAGGGGTAACCAAAACGCATTTAAGCAAGGGGCCAGCATGGAAAAATCACAAAGCCTTCGGGCCAGCCACCCGGCTGGTCCTCCCTCAACCCCTGCTAGGTTTCCTAGTCAGGAGGATTTTGGCTGTTAGGCCTCTAGTAGGCCCAATTTTGGTTAGGCTATTTCCCCCCCAACCTAACAAACCTTTTTATTAACCCTAACTTAACCCCAAAGTTCCCCAACCGTTTTCCCGCTTTTGGTTTTCAGTCTAATTTTGGTTAGCTCTCCCACAGTTTGGCTATTTTTCGTCATGGTGTCGAAACCCGGGATAATAGCTGGGTTTTTTCTTCACGGGAGTAAGGCTGGTCGGGAATGGGTCGGGAATCCTTTAGATTGGGGATTCGAGTCTGGGTCTTTTAGGTTTACTTTTCGACCCTTTTAGGAGTTTTTTTTCTTTCCCTCGGGAAAAATAAGGTAAAACGTGGGTAAACCTTTTGGTTAAGCCTGGGCCTTATTTTTCAAGTTTTTGTCTTTTCATTAGGCTTATTGTACTCGTTAAGCCTAACGTCTTCGGATCTTGTCCAAAATTGGTAGGGGCATGCAGAAGGGTAATATGAATCCGTTTTTAGGGTTTTTGGCGTTAAGCCTATTTTTAGGCCTATTTTGGATTTTGGGGTTTTGAACTTAGGAGGTAAAACAGAAACGTTTTTACTTCGTTCAATTTTTTTAATTGAGGCTTAGTTTGTCTGTAAAGCCTACTTTAGAATTCTAGGTGGGTTTAGTGAAAGGGGAAACTTTGCTTTGGCGTTTGGGTTGCCTTGCGATACTCAATTTTCTTGGGTTGTTCTCCGGAACATTAATAGTTGGGTTTATAAATAAGCATGTAATTTGTGTTGGTAGCTCATCAAGAGCAATATTTCTGCGACGGTTTTTTCCCCAAAGGGGGTTTTTTCCCCATAAATCAACCTAATTTTCGACCTTTAGAACTAACTTAATTATAGTGTGGAGAATGAGTTGTTAGTTGTTTCAGGTTTTTCTTAAACCATGTTTTCGATGTCCGGTTCTTGGTTTGCCCATTCTTGGTGGCAATGTTTGAGATTTGGTTATGCCCATTCAATGGCATACATTCGTTCGTTCGCCTATTATATAATAATAGTTGCGTTTTGGTTTCGTCTTTAGTGGCGACTCTTTAGTTTGTTTGTTAAGGAAAGCTACAAGTTTTCTGTATCTTTATACCATAAAGGTTTTGGGTCTGCTCTTAATTTCTTGTTTGTGAGAAGTTGATTAGTTTGTCTCGCATGAGCAAACTCTTTGCTATTTCATGTTCATCGGCTACAAACGTAGTTGTAGCCCAATTCCACAACGGTGGGATTGGGGTATCCAAAGTCGTCTACCAAGACGCCGTTATCACAAAAGTCGTCTGCTCGGACGCAAGTGCGTGACCCCTAGGCTATAGTTCCAGGGTGGTTTTTTTTTTAAAACCCGAGGTGTTGAGAGTTGGTCATCTTTCATGTTCGTCAGTAAAAACAAAGTGTTTTAGTAGTTAGTACTCACATGTGCTTTGATGTATGTGTTTGTTTCAGCTTGTAGCTTTACAGACAACTGTTGAAATAAAAATTGAACACGGTTAGAGTGCTAAACAAGATGTATGTTTGTCAAGTTTAGACACAAGATTTGCGAGATGTAATTTTCAGAGCTTCGTGTGGGTGTTGGAGTATGTCGCAAATCTTGTTACTTGCATGTTTGCTGGGGCCAATGGCCAATCTTAGTCTTGTGTGTCTATTCTTACATAGGTGGACATTATCTATGTCTTGTAATTTAGTTTCCAGTTCCTGCCTCTAGAACATAATAGAACTTTCCATTACCCATAATACCCTGGCTATTTCGCAGTTGCCAGGGGTAACCAAAACGTATTTAAGCAAGGGGCCAGCATGGAAAAATCAGAAAGCCTTTGGGCCAGCCACCCGGCTGGTCCTCCCTCAACCCCTGCTAGGTTTCCTAGTCAGGGGGATTTTGGCTGTTAGGCCTCTAGTAGGCCCAATTTTGGTTAGGCTATTTTCCCCCCAACCTAACAAGCCTTTTTATTAAGAACACGATATAGCTTACGCTGAAACCTCGGATTTAAAAGATTGACACGCCGCCGATGAAGTTCTAATTTCAAAAGCTCAAAGGGTGAGAGAGGATACATCTCTGGCATGGAGGGAAAAACTTGCCGCTTCCGTCGTTAAGAAAATCATGAAAACAAAACTCAGGTTTGGAATGGGAAATAAAAAAAAATGGATCAACTCGTAAACGAACTTCAGAAACAAACACGGAAAAATTTTCAGAGACGGAAGGTGATTGTAATGGGCCTAAACGATCTATGGCTGACTTGGTGGAGATGATACTGTATAGCTAAGCTAAATAAAGGATTTAACTACCTACTGACTTGCATTAATGTCATGTCCGAGTTTGCTTGGGCCATTCCTCTTAAATCTAAAACCGGTCTAGATGTTACTGAAGCTTTCAAGAATATACTCTCAGGAGCGACCGCCCCTAAAAATGTACAAGTCGATTTAGGTAGTGAGTTCTAAATAAAGACTTCAAAGCGCTACTTAGGTACCATAACATCAACATGTATTCTATGTACTCTGAGAAGAAAGCAAGTGTGGTTGAACGCTTCAACAGAACGCTGAAAACTCGAATGTAGAAAAAATTCACCAGGCAGGGGAATTACAAGTGGACACACATTATCGACGAGTTGGTTTTGGATTACAATGACACGGTTCATTCCACCACAAAACTGAAACCTAGGGAAGTAACCACGCGTCACAAACCGTTGCTGAGACGAACTATCCCTAACCAACTGCTGAAGAAACCTAAGTTCGCCGTAGGAAATAAAGTCAGGATTTTTAAAGTTAAAAAAATTTTCGGTAAAGGATATTTAAAAAATGTTACCAACGAAGTAATCATGATCCATAGAGTACAAAAAACCCAACCAGTTACATATCTTTCGAAGGACGAGTAGGGTGAACCGGTGCTCGGAGGTTTCTACGAACAGGCAATCCAAAAAACCCAAGTTCCAGATTTATTTCTAGTGGAGCAAGTATTACGTAAAAAGAGGGGGAAAGATGGAAAAATGCCTTATTTCGTTATATGGAAGGGCTGTAACTCCGAGTACAACAGCTTGACGCATAATATAGATAGTTCAAGCTGAATTCGCGTGCCCATAAGCTAGAGTACTGACTGCATCGTTGCAGACCCATCTCTTGTCGTCGTAGGGACTGAAAGCCAACTTGTTGATGGTGACGGTTTTTAGTTTGTGTGCCTCCGAACGTATGTAAGACCCCAGAGTTCTAACGACGTTATTATTAAACAGCACATTCTTGTACGTTTTGTGCACCACTTTTTAATGCCTTTACAAGCCATTTTGTTGTTCCCATCCGACTGTAAAACGCAGTAGAGCTTAGACTTTAAACCTACAAACTCTGAAATTTGACAACCCGCGCTCTCGTCTTTCATCTTCCCCAATACTTTTTTGTTGACGTTGGAGTGTAAGAAATGTTCTTTTGGGTAGTACGATGTGTCGAACAAGGACGCATCTTCTTCCATATCTTTATAAACATCATCCGTTTCTATCGAATAACACAAACTATCCATTTCCGTAATTAGGAGTTTACATCTCTCTGGTCCGTACTTTTTCATCATTTGGTCGTAGTGAAACCAGTAAACTAATAACTTTGACAATTCCAAGACGCAAAACCCAACCATGATGGGCTTGTTTAAGATGATATTTGCGGGAGTCTTTGTAAAAATTACCAAATTCTCGCTTAGAGAAGTGAAACTCGTGGTGCATGGGTGAGATGCGTACTTGACGGCTTTCTCTTTCGTCGTTGATATCAAGACGTTGTTTCTCTTACGTTTGTTTTCGATTGTCTTCCCGAAAATTGAATTATTCACCAATTTATAGAGGTTTTTGTCAAAATCGTTAGTAGCTGCTTGCCGTTTCTCGTCATTAAACTCAATGTAAGGTTTCAGCCAAGGCGCTTGCTTAAAACTGATTGCTCTGTGTATTTTCTTGAGAACCATGCCGAGAGAAAGGTAGTATTTCAAATTCCTATAGTGCACCACGTACTTTTTCTTTGAGAAAAGGTTAGTGGTTAGCTTTAGGCTTTAGCTGTATGTTAACCGCAAGTCCTCGATTGCCCGACGGTTAAAAGGACAAAGTATAGACTTTGTGATTTTCATGTGCTCCGGTGCTAACGGGAAATCGTTGTACGATGCATGAAGCGCCGCGGGGTATTCCAAATCCACTTCTAATATCAGCCCCGTATCACTCTCATCTCCGTAATTATCGAGATTTATATCGTCAAGCCGGTCTTCCGGCACTCATTCGTATTCTCCAGTTGGCAGATACTCGCACATAACACAACCGTACAAGTTGTTGAAGTCCAAAAATATTATGTAAGAATTCTTTTTATCAGGGTCGAAGGTAGATGGTATATACGGGTGTTGGCTTTAGCGTATCTTCTAGCTATAAACGAGACACCACCTCTTATACCCTTTACCACCATAAGGTGCATATCAACATTAGTGAAGAGATACAAAGACACTCCCGTCCTCTTGAGCACCGTGTCCCAAGATAGGGAGGGTGTAGAAATGTAATGGGAGAGGTCCAATCCGTAATTAGCCAAACTTGTCGCGCTAAAGTTTTCAAAGACATCGGTTGAAAGCCCAACGTCCGTCCACAAAGACAGATCGTGGTAATCTTCAAATGTTTTACACTTGCCTAAATCCCAAATCTTCATCACGTGTTGATAAGATTCGGAGCAGATCGCTCCTTTCAACAACGAGGCAAATGCTGACATGAGAGGTAAACACTTCTCCTCAAACACTTCCACATTTGTCAGGTATTCATAGGGAAACACACCTTTTTGCCGAAGGCCTCGTACGAGTTCCACGGATTCACCTTCGAAAAGCTTGTCCATGATGGTAAAGCTATTTAAGTTCGAAGCTAGAGTTTCAAAAGATGCCGTCATAAACGCTAGACTATCTATGAAAGTAAAACCTCCTAATTTCATGCTGCTGATTCTTTCCTTGTTCTTAGCGATGATTCTGACATTATGCAGAGCCTTCAAATCTTTAAACGAATTCAAAGCCTTCACGGCGAAATGACTGTTGTATTTTTCGAAATTATGCATAATAACCGCTATATTTTTTTTCAAAGTGTAAGCAAAGTTACACTTGCTGTGCACGGCACCTCTAATCACCGGTGATGTGGTCATGGTCTTGTACTTTCATAAACCCGTTAAATTTTTCTTGGGATGGGGTAAATGCTCATTGTTTGCAGATATGGCACACCGCAGCTGCTTTGTACAACAACCCCTGTCCCTTGGTTAAACGTTTCATTCGTTGCGTGTGAGAATCCATGTAAGCCATGATCTTTTTCTGCTCCTCTAATATAGATTAGAAGAAAACTTGCATGCAGTCTACTCCTCTGTACAACTTTTTGGAAAATACTCCACCTAAGTGGTAAACAATCACGTAGGCAAAACTGTAAGCTTGGTGTATGTGGTTAACTTTGGTGTATGTATTGTTTCCATCGCAACTGGAGACTAGGTGCAGCGCCGCTTCAAAGTCCACGTCAGCTATGAACAACCGTTTGAGCTCGTTCTTGAAATTTTTAAACTGTATAACGTCATTATCGGGCAATGAGGTCTTTTGAAACGGAACCCCCTCGTAAGAAGGAAGGTGGTCGTTTTCATACCTGAAACGATTTCGAAAACTGTTTAAGCAATGCCTGCAAAAATACTTCAAGCGCTTGTTGTGACTCGCGATGAATTTGTTGAAGATCGTCACGTAGTGTCCGTTGAGAAGAAACAAGTCAATGTGATGTTTACTTCCAACTAAGGAATTCACGTGATAAATGCATGGCTCGTCTTACTTGAAACCAAAAACAGATACCGAAATGTTGTTGGCTTTTTCTAACACCACGATTTTGGATAAAGGAACGGGGTCCAACACACCTACAACTAACTTGTGCGCACGAGACAGGTAATGTTTCGTATCCCAATCATGTTGCGAAGATGGAACGGGGTGTATACTAGCCAACACAGACCACTTTTGGTGAAGGTCCAAAGTTAGCACCGTGCCACGCCGGCAAGCATGAAACTGGGCGAAAGTCCGGCAAGTGAAACTCCAAACCCCGACCAGTTCATTACCTAAAGTGAAATGCCGAAGCCGGTTCCTAATCTAACCTAACTGACAATAACAAAACCACACGAAACTGACAACCCACCTATCTGAACTGGTTATGGGAAAAAAATGTCAGGTAGAAACATGGGAAGAAAACGCTTTCAATAATTTCTGATGACCAAACGAAGCCTTTGCCCCAAAAAATTTATGCGAAAATGTTGTTCAGTTGATCATTTTACGTCATTCTAGTCCAACGAGAGATCAATCGGTGAGGAGCCCTTATACTTCCCATAAGCCGCGTAAAGTAAACTTGTTCCCTCTATTGTTTATTTTACTATCGAAAGGGATCATGGAATAAATGTATAATTCTGCCTTTATTGTATAGCGCTGCCCCTGCATTCTAAAACCGTTAGCTAAGCACCTAGTATGCACTATCCCGTTGCCACACACGTTTGTCGAATTGATACTACAAAAACGGTTACACTAAATAATCGATTATACAATAATTACTTGGTTAGCAGGAGCCATATAACTACCCGAATTGCCAATACGCATGGAATACTGGGAGAGCCTTGCCGACGAACCGTAAAGTAGCCGCCATTTTTTGTCAGTGGTTCGCCAATTAACCAACAACAGATAGATTTCCGTTTTCCATGCATGTTGTCAAAACCTGAAATAAGCTGGGCCAGTTCCGGTTCACCTTTTTTCAGACAGAAAAAGTAATTGGCAAAGACTTTTAGCCAAGGACCTACAACCCTTTATATGCAAACGATTTAACCATAAACTCTTCAATAACAACGCCTACAATTCGCTGGCACGTCTTCTATTTGAAATCATGAAAAATCGACTAATATTTCAGTCACTTCCAGCCAGATGCTAAAGGTCATAGGCTTGACCCGTTCAAATAAACGACTGGAGTGGGATGTGACGTCATTAAACAATAGGTCACGACGCAAGACCCTTTTTCTCATCGACTGTATTTCACTAAATGCTTTATGCATTATATGCATAAGCAGTTAAAAAGGATAAAATGCTCGTGTTTGGAAAAAAGGGAAAGGACTCTTTCTTAATTTTAACTCTAATAATAAAAAAACAAACTGTTTGACGCCTAGAAACAAAGATTTCATCAAATTCATAACAGCACCCAGAAAATGAGCGTAGTAGAAGATTACTTAAAAATCAACAAACCATTGGTGTACATATCATCGGTCGAGTCTTACACCTACCACGAATACAATCCTATTGTTGGCACCAATCTCAACAACGTAAATTCAGAAATCTGCATACATGTAGAAAACCAAGATTTATTTCTGCGCGTTGCCAATAGTTACCTCCTGATTAAAGGGAGGTTACTGAAGGACGATGACTCGGCTTATGTCGATGCTGATATAGCCGCGTTGATTAATAATGCCCCCATGTTCCTGTTTTCTAATATCAAATACCATCTTGGTGATAAACAAGTCGACGAGTTAAATTATCCGGGGTTCGGCACTCTGATGCAGGGACTACTCACCTATGGTTCGACGGAGCAACCAGCTTTGCTCGGCCACTGCAAGGCGCTGGACAGTGCGGATTCAGTCACGGCTGAACTAACCGACAACTTGGGATTCAAACAGTGGCACGCGTCCATAATCATTGAAACAACTCCCAAGGGAAGCTTTACCTTCGCCATCTCGTTGAAACACATCATGGGATTTTTCGAAAATTACGATAAGCTAATCTACGGAAGTAAACATATGCTCACACTCATGAGAGCGAGAGATAAGAACACCATCTTCAAAGCAGCGGCAGCGGCCAATGGCAAAGTCGTTATAATAGCATTAGCTGGCTCTTTCCACACGTCATGGCCTCGGACAAGCATAAACTTAAACTCTACAACACCATCGACCATGGAGCAACCGTGATTTAGGATTTAGACACTGGCATTACGATAGCTGCGTGCTTCCTCATTATACCAGCATCACCGGGCACGTGCTGACAACTTCCGCGGTCGAAAAACCTAGGTGGATAGTTCTAGCTTTTCAAACTAACAGGCAGGACTTTTTAGTCAAAAACCCGGGCGTGTTCAATCACTGCAGTCTGCAAGACACTCATGTGACTCTAAATTCAGAAAGATATCCGTTTCTCGATTTGAACGCAAATTATGCTACTGGAGAGTACGTCGGTTTGTACAAAATGGCGCAGCAATTTAGGCAGCTGTGCTATGACACCACCGATTTGAGTTTCGACTTGTTTCAGATCAAAAAAGCCTATCCTCTCGTGGTTCGGATTGATCCAAACAGTCCAAGAGGCTTCAATCGGGAATCGTGGACATACAAGTCAAACTGAAGTTTAGGGCCGCCATACCGGCCAATACTACCTGTGACGCACTGCTCATTGGAGACAGGAAAATAAATCTAAAGTTGGACAAAGGCAAAGTCAAAGTTGTTTATTAAATAATAACGATAATAATAAAAAAGATAATATGGCACGCAAAACAAGATCACGAAAAAAGAAAGGTGGCTTTTTGCCGTTAGCATTGCTAGGACCGATTTAGCTGGCATTGGACGATTGGCGGGAGGGACTGTGGGGGTGGTATCTGCCATGAAAAAGTCACAAAACGATGCAAAAATTCTGGCAGAACTAGTGCGGCATCATAAGCAAGTGGAAGGTTCCGGCTCGAAGAAAAACAAATTAAGTAAAAAAAGAAGCAACAAAAAATTGCCCCGTGGCACAGGTCTTTACTTAAGACCACCCAAGGTTTAATTGACTCTAATAAACCTTTAACAAACTTTTATTTAAACAGATTGGCTAGAGTAATAAAAATTTCAAAATTCAGAGGTACTTTTAGTAAAGACACGCTTCCCTTAAAACTGAGGCCTACTGGTGAAAACGGATTCTAAACTTGGAAGATTTCCACGATGGAGACGGAAGCCACTGGGTAGTTTATTCCACCATTTCGGGAGAACCTTGTTATTTCGATAGTTTTGGCAACATGGTCCTCCCCGGTTTGTGATAAACTACTTGGGACCGGGAATAAAATACAATATACAAACGGGTATAATACTTTGACCAAATTTGGTGCGTTCACTTTTGCCTATTTTTTTAAAGCGCTTTCTCTAAGGCACATAATTACGAAGCTGTTTTAGATAGGATGAGACGAGTCATCTATTGAAAACTTACGTGCAAATCTAACTGGAAATAAACGTCTTCTGCATGAAACTTTTCGAATGACTGTACTGCGATGAATAAATTTTGTTCTATTACGTAAGAAATTTCGAAAACGGTAGCTGTAGAATGCTCGTGCTTTAGTTTAGTAATGTAAAGGGCTCTCGTACCTATTTTACATTTAGCATCGAGCGCAATGCTCGGATCGCTGCAGTATAAAATTGCTTTATGAATTAAACCAGAACTTGTACATACGAAGCTCGGGAGAGGACCGGAATTAAGGAACCAATCACTCACTTTTTCCAAAGGGCTTTTCATGCTGAAACTGATTACCATTAAACTGTTTTCATGCACAAATTTCTTCGTAGCCGTGTCACTCGGTAAAGTTGGTTCGCTTAGGTTTCTAATCTGTTTGTTCGCGGCTTTAAAGTGTTCTTTCCGATCGTCCTGTAACAAGCAATTGTTGTCGACGAATACCTTATTAACAGCATCATTTGGCAAACTAGGATTGCTTAAATTTCTAATCTGCTTGTGCGTTGTATTGAAGTATACTTTCAGGTCGTCCTGTAATAAGCAATTTCTGTCAATGTATACTTTCGATGCCGCGTCAGCAGCGTGCCGAGGAAAAGCTATGTCCTTAATTTGCTTCTTCTTCCAGTAAAAATTCCCGGTTTTTTACGCCAGACACATTTTTTTTATGCTAGAAACGGCGGAAGCTAACTCATTGCTGAGATGAGTAATAGCAGGTGGCAAGTCGGTCTTAAGTTTCTGAATTTCCATTTTCAGAATATCGATCTGAGAATAATTTACCGCATCTTCAGAGTCTATAGCTGCTCCTATTTTGGTTAAACACTTACTTTGCATTATCATAGTTGCTTTTGGGTGTCAACACGTACCCCAGTCCGGGTTGTCCCCTCGGACCGACCCCCACCATTTCACTTCCTTCCCCTATCGTCCTTTTCAACGATTGTCCAAACTTATCAACAATTAACTTATTTATCTTTTTTTTAAATATACGAATCCCCCCCCCCTCAACAAAAGCACACGGTGACAGAGTAAGGAATGAAACAAAAAATAATATGCGTTAAAGACCTGGTTTGTGAGGATACAAGATGCAACAACCTAAAAGAAAAAGAAAAGAAAACATAACTGTCCCAACAGAGACTAGAGCCCAGGACATCTGCGTACTATTAATACTCCGACTTAGTAAGCGGCTGTTCTGGGTTCAAGTTACAATTCTGGCAGCTGTATTTTTTTTTTTTTTGATTATTGTACCTCTTATTCTCACAAACTGGGTGTTTAATGCTTGTTACTTATTGATTTATTCGGGTGGATTGCCCCCCCCCCTCCCCCTCCCCTCCCTCAACCATCCTGGCAAACAAATCTCTCAAATCTCTTGCAAACAAACTTGCTGAAAGTTAAAGATAATAAAGGTACAAAAATTAACGATGGTTTAAAGTATAACTTGTCTCCTTCCATACAGTTTAACGATTTAAAGGGTATGGGAACTCCTTTTTCGAACGAAAAATCGAAATATAAAGGCTGGATTTTGCCCAGCAAACAGGAAACTAAAATATTGTTGAAAAATCTTAAATGGTACATCTGTAAAAAACTAGAGGTCAAGTGTGACGATCAGAAACCAGTTTCCTTGACAATGTTCAATTATCCTAATTCTATGCACAAGGCTACATCCTGTTACTCCTCTTGCGAAAAGGCAAGCGACTGCGATAAACTGCTATGTCTTAGAACTTGGGTTTACGAGAATATCCACAAAACAAAAGGTAAACTTAACAAAAACGTAATAGACAAACCGTGGTTTAACTACCATCTTACAGTGCTTTAAACTTGACGGAAGTTACCGGGAGAATTAATGCAGTATATGTTACCAATAAATAGACATAAATCGCTGGAAATAATTCTAAGGAAAATTGGAAATAAGCCAACAGCGAAAATCATACACTAGAAATAACGTAGTTCAGTAAGCCACCTTTATGCTCTTACGTTTCGTCGGAGTGGCATGACCCGGATTCGAACCAGCGACCCAGTTCGCCCCCAGATCACTTGCATAGCGCCTTAGTCGCTATGGCAACATCCTCAACTGGCATAAAGATAACTCACTGAACCCGTTATTAAGGTCACAACCGTGACTGAACTACGTTATTTCTAGTGTA
>JAHWFP010010190.1:18960-51106 GCA_023313725.1 Lithobius niger | reverse complement strand
GCCGCCCGCCCGCCTGCCGCTTGCCCGCCGCTGTTTTGGACAGCCTCCTACTGCATGGTCTACACTACAGTTCCGTATTACAATTCACTTTTGTTACTTTTGCTCAGCCAGTCCAACAATGGTTTTATGTTACAGCTGTTATCACTTAATCCTTTTTTACTGTTTGAATCGTCAGCCCATACGTAATAATCCACATCGCTTGGGCGCAATTCTCTTAGACGATAACGCCAACAACGGGCGGCCATCTTGAATGGCTCGCAAATTGCTGCCCCTTGAGAATGAGAGTACGGCGCGAAAACTGAAATAATACGACGGGATTGGTTTGTCTTCTTGATGTTATCTAATGCCGATTTGTTAGGTGATAGTCCATTGGCCAAATCCTTTGTTTATTTCACATTAAGAAGCAGTACTAGCAAATCACGAGCTGTCTTGTTCAGACGTCATCAGCAGCCCGATATCGGGCTCAACGCGTGTTCTGCAACAATACTGCACGCCCGATTTCGGGCGCAACGCG
Organism: Lithobius niger; assembly: GCA_023313725.1. Taxonomy (NCBI): domain Eukaryota; kingdom Metazoa; phylum Arthropoda; class Chilopoda; order Lithobiomorpha; family Lithobiidae; genus Lithobius; species Lithobius niger. The sequence continues at coordinate 50,592 of JAHWFP010010190.1, read as the reverse complement.
TATATAGGGTTAACTCCATACGGATCAAAATTTTTGTTCAGTAAACAACTCACAGTTCTTGCAAGCTATGATTCGATCACCACGTGAGGAGGCGATGGGTGATGTTCGAGAAGCGTAGGGCAAGGGTCGGCCTGTAAAACATGCAGACCACCAGGCAAAAAAGAGGGAGACGAAGGAGACCAGACAGCCAGGCCGGCCGACTAAATACTGCCGGAGGAAGAAAAGCACTTGGCGAGAAATAAACAACGTGGGAAGCAGTATAAAAGGCAGAAAGAGGGTGCTGGGAAAGAAACTAATATCGAGGCAAAAAGGGAAACAAATCAGGCTGTAAAGAATGCTTAAGAGCAACACAAAGAAGTGGGGAAGAAGAAGGGAAAGGCCATCATACCAAATGACATTCCTCCAGTTATGGGGAGAAGCGGCTAAGTGCTAAGAAAAAGAAAGATGTGGGTGACAATTTTAGACGATTGGGGTATAGAGAAAGAGATTTAACTAAAAAGATAGAATTGGCCACCAAGGTGAAAACGAAATTATGTCATAAAATCAAGGACAATTTGGATCATTGCCGAGGGGAATGATGTTGCAAAATCCGCTTCGCCTGGCTTTACAGTTGGCCTTGACTTTCTTGGACTCTATAGGAGAGGAGGTGCAGCAAGGGCGAGAGGAAGGATTTCCCGAAGTTTGGCCGAAATGGCTAAACAAGGAAGTGTGGGAAGAAGCAGTGAAGCCATTGGAGGTGAATAAATGGGTCCCACCTTTTGATGCTTTTCTAGTGGAATAATTACCAGTGGAACGAAATCACATGAGGGCAGAGGCGGCACGCAATAGAGTGCTGCTGTAAAACGATTTGTTCGAGGTACCAGAAGATCTAGTTGTCACCTCGAGAGAAGCTTTTCGCGGATGGCCGTTAATGCCACCACGAAAAATTGGACATGCAGAGCGACGAAAGCAGCAAAATCAAGAACGACAGGAAGATTCGGCAGAAGTGCAGGACAGTAAAATAAAGGACATCTCTGTTGCAGCCGTTCTGGCAGACAAAATTGTCATGGAGGACGTACGAGGCATGGAATTGGAGGAGCTGCCACCCTTGTGCAACCCAACGATTGGGTCAGAGGACGTCAATTAGAAGACCATGACTCATCGACCACCCAACAGCTATCCACAAAACTGTGGAGATGTGGAGCAGCTAACTCATGCCATGGCTTCCATGAGTTTGTTGTCAAAAAACCACGCAGGGTTGAAAGTAGTGGAACTGTGCAATGATTTGGGGTTGTCACAGGTGGAGTGTGAAGAGCAAATCTGGGCATGGAATGACTAGGCACTACATCATCAAGTGCTGCAGGATCTTAACGATGAAGAAATGCAAGACATGCCAATACCCATGGAAGAAGAGGACGACTAATCATACAAGAGCCACACCGGCGACACACATACGTTGGAAGACGACGATGATGACGAAACATGGTTGGGGGATATGAAAGGGACTTTCCAATCACTGTGAAGTTGCTTTAACTCTGATAAGCCTTAATGTGAGGGACTCACATGTGTTTGTGACGCAATGTAATTTCATTTCAACTTAACAGGGCAGTGAAGCCCCAGATGCGAAAAATGCAAATAAAGGAAGCAAGATAACAAGACCATGTTTCTTTTTCAACTACAAACACAGTGTTTAATTTTTGTTTTTTATATGTACTTCAGCAATAAAAGAAATCGGTTGTCCGAGATAGTAAAAGTTAATTATCGCGACTCGCAACCCGTGAAGTTAAGCAGGTACGAGCCAGGTTCCGGGGCACAATTTTTTTTAGGGTTGAGGGTTGAATTTTGTTTTGAATTTTGGCAAAGTATTTTCGGAATTAGAGTTGAACTAAAAACGTCTTAAAACAAAATTTTACCTAAAATTATCGATCTTAACCGCATTTTTAATGGGGAGTGGTGTGGCACCGCACATCCGTGAGCGAACCAAGATGCACGCAGCCACTTACGAAGCAACCCTAATGAGGCTTCTATGAAAGGCTAGGGCGTGCAATCGTTGCCAATTGCAGAAGGTCTGCACACGTTCGCGTCATCTACCTCTTTCGTCGTGAAACGCCTGCTATATAAAGCCAGGTTAACCGACGAACGGGATCAGAAGAGTTCCACACCTTCGGGTGAGCGGATGCAAGCAGCTAGGCTAAGGAACAAGGAACAAAACGTACAATTCGATGACTCTAAAGTGGCTGGAGAGGGTGGCTCTCAAAAGGCCATAGATGATATTGATCTAGTCTGGTACGAAACGCCTTTGCAGAAGGGCACGCGAGGAGGGAGTAATTCGGGGCTTAAAGTATAAACACTTGCCGTCTGAGTCACTCGTACCAACACCATTACATCGCAAGTTGCTGGTTGAGGAGTGAAGCTGAATCAAGGCAGACGTCGTCTTAATCGGTGTTTTCCAACACAGGGTCAGTTGGTATAGGAGGTGCCGAATGCTGAGCGGCTTGGCCTGTTGAAATGGAATGAGCAGCTTGGCTAGTGGGAATGGCACTTCTTAGCATCACGGTGCGAGAGCGAATGCTGGCGTTTCAGACTCCAGCTCCTACTTGATGTCGTGGCGACCCAGTCATTCATAAATTAGGTTTTTGCCGATTGCAAGACAGAAGGTGGTGGTTGGTTCAGCGGCCGTCGATGGCTGAAGTAGGCTATGGCATGTTCAACCAGCTGGTTGACTTCACTGTAAGAGATGAAGCGGTCACCTCAAGATGAATGCAAAGATAGGTCCAATAGTTGCTTGGGCAAATGCTCTTCTTCGATTTAAGCTCGCATTCACTTATGCTGGGACTTTAATCGGAAGCAAGCAGTTCTAGCAGCTTGGGAATCCGCTTCAAGTGACGAGAGGTGTGGAATTCCGATTTCTTCATTCGAATTCGCATTCGAATTCGACGAGTGCGGTAAAATGGGGTTAACGGTGTCGGAGATGACAGGGGGCATGGTCGGGGTAGGAGAGGGTTCTCTGGGTTCTTGATGGGCAGCTGTTCTGAAATCCTTCCTTCGGAATGGCTGGCTAGAAGATTTTCAGCCGAATGATGGAAAACAAAGCGGCATGGAGACGGACTGGAGAAAATATGATGCCGAATTCGCTATGCACGCGCTTTTATAAGAGGAGGGCTGCACAGATCATATGCACAGTCAGGTTACGATGCCGGCATTTACAAGACACCAAAAACCCTCCGGGGAAACGGTACGTTCGAGGAACTAATGCAAAAATTAACAGGTTGTGGATTTTTCCAGTAAAAACTAAACCTTCTTTACCGGGTGATACAGTCACAATGAAATTCGTTCGTGAAAACTATTTTACGGCTATTAGCTTTCACTCTAAAAGTATTTTAGAAAAAAGGTTTTTGGTTCATTAATTCAGGCTCACTACTAAACCATGTATCTACGGGTTGCGGTTTAATTAAGAAATAAATTTTATACTGCAGCGATCGTTGCTGGATGCAAAGTTTCTACATTACTATAATGTGGACGACCAGTCAACTCAGTTTCGGATTGGGAGGGGTCATGCCGCCGCGGGAATATACTGCAGGGGCCACATGTTGGGGGGGGGGAAGCATCTGCCATGGAGGATTGGTGAGTGCTGTAAGCTTCCCCGGCAGCACCAGCAACTAGTGTATTTAAAAAAAAATCGGTTACTTTGAAACGTTTTCCTGAAATATAGAAGTGCAATTTTTGCACGAATTCATTTCTATTTTTTAGAAACAAAACAAGGGCCTCCTACAGTGAGGGTGGGGGGTTGGGGGGGGGGAGAAGAAAAGCATTGAACAGTAGCATATTTTTAAGAAATTGGCATGAATTTGAAATGTTTTCGTGCAACTTAAGAGTTGCAATTTTGATACAAATTCATTTCAATTAAAATTTTGAGGGGGGGGGGGAATAAGGGCCTCGTGTTTGGGGTCTCCGCGGGGATCCCTGGGTTACCGGGCAGCCTAATCCAACACTGAGTTAACTACTACTGGTTTCAAAAACCCCATCAAATTTGAAAAGAACTTGACAATGATGGTATCGTACAGTCTCCCAATGATTATTCCACAGAAGACGTTTTATTTGCAATTAGTTTTACACATAATGTTTCACTAATCCCATCTTATCTATAATAGATTCGTAATTATGGTTCTTAGATAAGGACATTGGGAAAAAAAAAGTAGAAATAACCACACCAAATTTATCAAAGTTTTTCACTCATTCGTACTTGTAGTTAATTCCTGGGACCAAGAATTTAATTATAGACTGGAGAGGGCCCATGTTGTCAAAACTGCCGAAATGACGTGCAGTTCGAGTAACCTTCAAGTAGGTACTCAGTGACTTCCATTACCATAGTGAAAATCATATAAATTAACGCTTTCATTTTCGCTCCAGATTACTAAAAGTTCCTCTAAATTTTGGGATTTTCATTAGTTTTGCCTGCCAGTTTATATCAAAGTTCATTAAAGGTTTTTTAAATTGATTAAACCTTTGGTAGTTTCGAGGAAAGCCCTTTGCCACGGGAAAATTTGTTTTATTTTGTTTTTTTTTAAACAGAACCGTTCATTTTCTTATGTCGTACAAGTTCTGCCAGATTTTTTTTTGTCGTTTTGTGCTTTTGTGATGTTGTGCAAACACAACATCAGCCCAGCCATTCTTACAGCTAAATCTCCAATATCAGTTAAAATTAGTCCGAGTAATGCCAAGGGCAAAAATCGAATTTATTTTCGGATATTACTTTTACGTGACAGAGAATGGTTGAACCTCCAATGCGGGGACAGGTGGATCGGCATGGGTGGTCCTGTGCAATGGCCACCTAGGTCACCTGACCTGACCCCTACTGATTTTAACCTGTGGAGCTTTGTTAAAGACCAACTTTCTGCAGCACAGCAACATCCCGGGAACATAAACAGCATAGAAGGCGCGTTATTGAGGTGTGTCATTCAATCACACCATACATGATAGCGCAAGTTTGGCGGAACTTTGATGAAAGGCTGAGGCATTCTGTAGCAGCTGGGAGCAACACTTCGAAAGCGTGGTGTTGAACTAGTACTATTTTTTTCGTAGGGGATAACAAAGACGTTTTATGCCCTTTACTTTCTTGTTTTTTTTTCGTTTCACAAATCTTCAAAGATCATCTAATTTAATTCGATACAACATGTGCTCTCCAGACCGGAGTTCAAACCCAGTGGATGCTCCACCACGGTCAAACAGACGCGAATGTTGATATGGCGGAAAATGGCCTAATCAACATTTTGTTAGAATTTATTTGTCCTTTCATTATGAATTCGTTGTTAAAATAGGCCAACGTGTAGGCCTACACTTTCTAGGCCTGCCATTCATCTTAGTAACTTTTCAGTACGTTGAGGTCTTTATTACTCCTTAGTCGGACTGACTTTCGGTACAGTCATATCCTTTGGCCAAATGTGTACTTCCATGCCTACTCAAAATACTTTATAGGCCTACTCACTTTATAGACCTACACACTTGCGCGTTGGTCACACTCGACTTACTCACTGTTTCCTTTTGCGGGGGGTTGACCCTCCTGAATGTTCTTGGTGTCAACGGCCACTTACGGTCCGGCACTTCCTTGTTGATTGTCACCATCTTGATGGTGTTCGCCGTCGTTTCCATCTTCCGCATGACATTTCGCGTCAATTGGGTGATATTCTGTCCTCCTGTCCGGTTTTTTCAGTTTTTGCAGGAGATACAGATGTATGACAAGATTTAGATTAGGGGTTTGAATAACATCTCTGTAATGTGTGGTGCAGTGGCAACCCGGACCACTGCACTGTGACTGAGGTTGGCGCTAATGACCAAGTTGTCGACGCGCCATTAAGCCTCAATCCCCCCCTACACACTTCATAGACCTGTACACTTTCTAGGCATACTCTTCTTTTAGTACTTTTCACACCACCCAGTAGACAGGCTGGTCACATTATTGTAATATAACTACCCTTTATATACCATTCATTGTGTGTAATTTTGATGTGTGTTCTGCGTAATATAACGCGCAAACAGTTAAGAACAATGACGGGGAGGGCATAGATCATTGAAATTAACAAAATACACGCATGGACTTTTTTTTCATCTTCACTTCAGCCGGAAAAGGAGAAAGCAGTAGAGAAATCGAAGTAACCAATGCTATTAGAGACGTAGTATTTACTGTAAAAAAAAGCAGAGAAGACAGCAATACACACACTGCACAAACATGATTTTGTCAACGGCTGTGGAACGCAGAAAGATTTTTACCGATACACAACAGCTATTAAACGCAGAAATTTTTCACCGATACATTGCCGTCAGTTGGTCTGGTTACCAGGCGAAGCCGGGTTCGTGTACGATTCATGAGTGAAGGGGTTATTCCAATAGAAGTAGGTCGTCGTACATCAACCCTTACAGTGACGAACGGAATGATTGGGGTTATATATCCCGTATCCAATTTCATCACACCCAGTGGGACGGGTGGAAGAGAAGGGAAGACTAAAGTGGATTCTGCCGTAGATGATGACAGCATGGTGGGAGGTGTTGATAACAGTACCTGTGGGGACGATGTAGGACTCCAACCGGAGTAGGCCGTCATTGGAATTTCGGTATAACCATCCCAAGCCTGTCATCATCGGGTTAGTATCCGAGAGCCGTTGCATAATTCGTGTGTTGTGTTTCCGTGGTTGTCAGCATTAATGTGATAAATGCAACGACGGTTTCTACAGCATCCTCCTATGCCTTAAGCTAGGGCCTTAGAGGGACTCTGTTATCTTGATGCTATGGTTCCATGCAATGTATTCTGTATACTCTGTATCTTTATTAATGTATTCCAGTTATGCTATGTACTCTGATGTATGGTCTAGGTCTGGAGATCAGTGGTGCAGATGGCTCTGGCCTTGTCTATCACTAGGGGTAGCTGCTAGCAGAGCTGGCTCAAGGGATACCAGGATATACTACAGGAAGTACCTTGCACCACTGGTGGCGGGTACTGGCTGCAACTCAAGATACTTAAGGCCTTGCAGCCCCCCCTTCATCCTCACTCTGGGGCCTGGTCCCCTGACCAGCCACGGCTCTCTCTGAAGTGTGCCATCCTGCTAGCAGCCCGACTTAAAGCATCGTTGTACCACTGGACAACATCTAAAGACAGACCGCGAGGCCATGGAATAAACTCTGAAATAACAATCCTTTCTGGCGTTCTTCCTTGTACCGGGCATAGTGGGGTTGCACAAGTGGTGCATCAGCCGTCCATTTTTCCACCAAGAGCCTTTTGGAATGCCGGGGCGGCCATGTTGGGTGTTCCATTTTCCACTTGGGACCCCAGCCTTCAATGGATTTCCAAGAAACAACTTCAGTGGTTGTGAGTATTGAGTACTGTTTTAAGGTGTAGCAATCACTTTTCTATTGCAGTGTGAAGAAGGATTTCAATCAGCTAGCGCCTTTATTTTATTGGAAGATTTTGTCTGTGCCTGTGTAGGCTAGTGCCTTGAGTTGACTTTAACCAATTGAGAGTTTTCCCAGATTGCCTTTGGTTGTGTAGGCTGTTAAGACACAACTTTAAGGTGACTTTCCACAGCCTATAGGCCAAACCTTTCAAGATTCAGCTATTTTATGCCAAGGTCTACTAGATCTAAGCCAGAATTAGACCCCGACTCTTGGAATTAAACTTGGGACCTTAATAAGTTAGGGAAGAAGCCTAGGGCTGGAGATAAGCAGGCAGCTAGGGTGACTAACCCTATTGTTTCACAAGGTGTGCAATCACCATTAGGGGTTAACCCATTAAGAATAGCAGCTCAATTTCCTCTTGCTAACCCCTAATTTTCAAGTGACATCTAATATGGAACTAAATACTACTACAGCAGGCCTAAATGTTTGTGTGTCAAGCCCTGCAATGACTTTACCAAAATGTTGGACAGTTTTCTTCACCTGTTTTTTGTAGTGCTGGTGTTAGTGGAAGTGTTCCATTAGTGTCAGGTGTGCCTTTAAATGTGAATTTCCCTTTTCTACCTTCTTTTTCTCCTGCTTCTGTAGCTTCAGTGACAACTTCTGCCAATTTCCAACAGCATCAGCTAATTCTAGTGGCCCTAATTTGGACTGACCCTTTTGGACGAGTTCAGATATGTTTTATTCTACCAAATGGCGTAGTGTTCTAAATGATTGGTAGGCTTTCAGTGACTGTGTCTTCAATGCCAAACTACTTTGCACCTTTGCCTGGACCAAGCCAAGTATCAACACAAGTGACAACTTTTGTGCCAAATTATTTTAGCCAACCAATTTCAACTAGTAATTCTTCTGACACTGCCATCTTAGATTTGAGTGCTAAACTGGATTCAGTAGTTAATTTTTTATGGGGAGGCACAAACCCTGTTAGTTGGCCAGCTTCAGGTGCTGTGCCTAAGCCACCATTAACTTAACTAATGTTTTCAGTTCACCTGTTATGACACCTAGCAGTAATCTAGTTGGTAAAAGTTCAAATGTTGTAAGTTGCCTATCATAGAATAATTACCAGGGAGCTGTTGAAATGTCTAAACTTTTGCGTAAAGTAGAAGCTTTGAAAAGTGAAGAATTCGTTAGTTTGAGGGACGAAATTTTCCTCTCAGTTTTTTTCATGAAATTGGAGAGAATTTTAAAAGTTGGATAGGTTGGTCAGAAATGAGTGATTCACTAAACTGTTCCATCATGGTTATCAGAGAATGCTGTTGACTGGTTTGTGGCAAATGAACTCTTATTTTTTTTTAGTTGGGAGAATTTTATAACTTTGTTTTTGGCTAAGTTTTTAGTACAGTCACACAGATAGAGCCTATTTGCTAAAGTTAGATCGATACGAAAGCAAAGAAATCAAAGTTTCATTAAGCATTTTAATAAATGCACAGATATTTTACAAAATACTGGTGCTAGAATCAGTGATTTTGATCAAATTGGGGCTATTTTGGAAACACTGAATTCGACTTTTCACATGCCTATGATGTCAAGAAAATTCATTCCCTTCATAGATTTTAAAATGCGGTTTTTTTCTTTCTTTCCTTGGGAAATATGATTTATAGAGGAGATGTTAATACAGTCTAATCTGAGATTTAAATGTTGGTAACATTAAAATAGTAGAAATCGTGGTAGAAATAACACTAGTTTCTTGTATGAATATGAAGCGAAAAACACTTGTAAACGTTTGTAAAACGATTGGGTGGACTTCTAAGCTCGGCCCCAGTTGGTCGGATCACCAGCAAAATCAGGTAACAGTTGGGAAGGCAGTAGCAAAATTAATAATTCGAATGGTGGTAATGGCTTTTTATCAGCCGTTGTCGTGGTGATAATAACGGTTATGGTAATCGTTTCCAAAGAATTCGAAGCACAAGATGTTGAAACTCGTCACACGAAACGCAAAACTATCGTTTAAATCCCGTTGTTGGTTTTCCTCCAAATGGAAACTTAGTCGGTCGAGTTAATCAAGATCCTGATGCACAAGAATTGGTACCCAAATGTGAAATGACGTCTTCTTTTTCTTCTCTCTTCGAAGCCAGCCAATTCCTAACCGAAATTGTGTAGGCAAACTTGTTGTGTCACGCTTGCACTAGGTGCTGGTTTTCACTAAAATACGAAAGGAAGACATTGTCGCCACATTATAGAATGGAAGCACATTGTTTTGTGTAAATATGTCACTAAAGGTTGAATTAATTAATATGGGCTTGGATTACACAACGGTTGCTAATACTCGTTTCGTTGAGTACGGTATCCGGGTTTCATAATGGTTACGTAACCGATTGCACAACGAGCAGTAACTGTTACACTGACCTTGATAGAAAGCACAATCTGACCGGTAATCCTTGAAATAAATTTACGGCGGTCAGCGGATATGCAACCAACGTTTGCAGCGAACAATTTAGTTTGGCAGGATAAAACCTTCAGAAATAATTTCACTAAGACGGGAGCCGGGAGACTACAGCTAGCGGGCACAGGCACCCACAGATCTAGATAAGTTAACTGCCCTAGTGTAGGAAATTCAAAGTAAATGTGAGTGAAGTCTTGATTGTTGACTAATGGGAACAGTTCTTCAGCGTGTTAATGACGGTAGGAAAAAATTCTGTGCGAAGTTTGGCTTGAAAAGCCCAATAGTTGGTATTTGGGATCAGTACCGATCATGTTAGAGCCCAATCCAAGTTTTAAGTTTAAAGAGCAACGGCAGAAAGTGGCACCGCGTGCTTATGAGAGTGCAAAAGAAGTTGTTAACAATACGTTAAATAGAGATCTTTCCTATCCAGAGTGGGTCAGTGTATAGTAAATTAAAGTTTGAAAGTAGATAATAGTGTGGTTTGATTAATGGTGGTATACAGATTAGTTTGGAAAACGAATTGAGCAGGGAAGGTGTCGTAGTATGACACCAGGTTCAGAAATGTTGCGCGTGGAAAAGAAAGCGCACGATTATAGTCTCAAGGCGCATGGTGAAAGTGTAAATTTATTAGTAATGTGAAAGAATTGTTGAGTTGGGTGAGTGGTTGACGAAAATGTTGTATGGTATCATGGATAACTTTATAGTAATGGAAAATACAGTGACCTAAGGGCACCTTCGCCTTGGTTGAAGGTGGCTTGCTAATCGGTAATTAGAGTGAATTGTGGAGAAATCTCATTGGGACATTTAGACCTGTGGCGGTCCAGATTTTGTAGGGCGCATCACGGATGTGCTGTCTAGGCGATACGGATCTGGAAACGACTTAAATGATTCCAGGCTTGGGTAAATAAACTGGTTTAACTAAAATGATGTCGATTAAGTTACGCTTGGTTAGATCGAGGGGAGAAATTAAAAAGACAATTAAACGTAAGCTTAGTGTAGACTTGACAGAGAGGTGAAACGAAGGGAATCAGGTTTAGTATGCCTTCTTGGCATAAATTGAGCAACGTTGATAATAAACAATGGAAGAATTTATGTGGATACGCGGTTACGTTAAAATGCAAACTTAAGGTGGCAAAGGGATAATTCAACGTTTTTTTTAAATTTTATAGTGACGATTACAAAAATTGGTGGTATTATGCCAATCCATCTTACAAACATATTTTATAAGAAACCTTTTTCAATTTTAGCCATACAAACTGGCTAATTAGCATAAATTATGCAAATTAGGCCTATAAGGAATTCCGTGATAACTACCATTCTAATTAACATTTTAATTCAAACTAAACAACGAATTGTTGCAAATACTATAGAGAAGCCCACCTACCAACATCTTTTTCCTAAAATTAGTAGAAGTATTTTTTTTATTTTTTTTATTAAATTAGCATAATGTGCACCTTTATACAAAATTGAATCGATAAGTAACTTTTTATGAGTTGATCCAATTTCTGTTAGTAAGTGGGCTTCACATATATTTGATGAGGCTGCCTTCAAAATTTCAAAGAAATTGAACTAAAATTTGAGGAATTATGCAGGAAAAACCTTAATATTATAACAAAAACATGCGATTTTGGAAAATCGAGGTTAAAGTTAGCAAAGTTGCAATTTACAAATTAATGAATCCAGTCTTGATGATTACGGCTAGTAAAGGGGGGGGGATTGAGGCTTAATGGCGTAAAGGCTATGCCAGCACCACACCATGTGCTTTTTTAAAATATACTAGTTATTTCGTCAATTATTGACATACACAATATAATAAACCTCAGATGTGTTAATATTCAACACGGGTGCCAATTTTTTTTCTGACGCAGGCACTGAAGATTTGTTGCCGTCAGATTCAGTTTCATCTTCTTTCTTTGGCCTTGTAAAGCGGTTACCCTGAAATTTACTTCTCTTGGATTTTACTGTTGAAAACCTAGGCATTGTTTTCCTTTTTTTAACAAGTAAAAAACTGTCCACAATGTTCGAAACAGCAAGGGAAGCGACAGGCATGGTCTTATTTGTGGGGCCCATTTTCTGTTCCAAACAACCTCTGGTGACGATTTCACTACCAGAACTTCCAGAAACTACTAACAATAGCACATCGTTGTGCTTTTCATTCAGGCCGTTCTGGCGTCAAAAATTATCGTTTTACTATTATAAGTGAGTAAAAACCAAATCCTTTGCAACTTCCGGTCAAACTTCAGAAACTCTTATTTTACAAAAAAAATTAATTAAAAAAAAGTAAACTATGTATTTACAATCGGTTTTCACATAAAGCAAGAGAAATAAATGGTTCATAATTTGCAACAAAAAAATAAAAATCGTAAAAAAAAATTTTGCCAAAATAATTACCCGTTTGCCACCTTAACTTAACTCATCGGGGACTTGAACGATGAGTGTTTCTGGAAAGACCCACTGGTACGTTGGGTTAACATCTGTACTTGCATCTTAGTGGTGCTTGATTGTTGAAGTGATTGGATCGTTTCTGCTTAAGATCACTGAAACTAGAACTTTAGTGCGAACGCTGATAGACGAAAAGTTTTCAAAGTGTTATCCGCTGATGTTCGAGATGGAAGGAACAGGTCCGACGTTGGGAATAATGTTCCCGACAACTAATTTTGGCGTTAAGAATAACAGCAACTAATTACGATGACAGGATTTACCCCTAGTCAATTAACAACGAATAGGGTATTACGAATGCCGTTTCACAACTTAAACTGAAATTAACATATACGAACAATTATCAATAAATAGAAAACGGGTAAGTATTTGGTATTAGTATTGAAATTGTATACGGTTCCTTTTTCTTCTTTTGTGTGAAGATTATAGCGGTAATTATTTGTAAATACGAAATTGTTAGGAATTTTAGTGACAATTCTGGAGAATTAAGACTTAATAATCTCTTCAGTTTAGCCAGGAACAGTGTTAGTGGTTCACAACCCTTCTGTATTCCTTCCACTTAATGCGGTAAATATGATATTAGAACCATCATATGATATGATATGATATTAGAACCACCTGGAGTCAAAAATCTGCTGCAATTAAGTTGGTATGGAAATGTGAGTTTTGCAGGAAAAGACAAGTGAAAAAGATGACACTAATGAAGAAGTAACAAAACTGCCCTCCCAGACACTAAATGAGAATGAAGGTAACACAACAGAAGCTGTATTTAACCAAGGACACGAGGCTTTAGAGAAGGATCATGGTGATAGGGAGGAAAATCAACCTACAAACAAACATGATAGCACTAGTATGAAAGATGCACCAATAAACGTGCGTGATGAGGAAAAGAAGGAAAAAACAGCTGGATATGAGAATGTAAATAAAACCTTACGAAGACTAGAACAGAAAATAGACAGACTGTTACAGTTTGAAAAAAAGTTGATGATGCGATAATTCCTATGAATTTCATTAATCAGAAGTATGAAGAAATGACAGAAGAGAACAGAGAAATTAAAATACAAATGAAAGAAATGGAACTCAGACTACAACGAATTGAAAAGACAGTAAAGAATGTAAGCAGGCAACGAAACTGTTAAGAAAATGGAAATCGAACATCATGAACAACAGCAATATCAAAGAAATCGAAATGTGGAAATACTTGGAGTGGACACGATACAAAATGAAGATCTGAAAGATACGGTAGCCAGACTTGCTCAAAACTTAAACATCGAGGGCTACAACGAATATCAAATTGAGAAGGCACATAGGATTCCTGTACGAGACAAAAAAAAACCAACCCATAGTAATACAATTTAAATGCAGAGAAGATAGAGATGAGTGGACAAGAGCCAGGAAAATTGTACTAACAAATGATATTGTTTTAAAAAATAACAACAAACAAAGGATCTATGTCAATGAATACCTTACACCATACTTCAAAAGATTGTTTTGGGAAACTAAGAGGTATGGCAAAACAAAGAATTTCAAATATGTCTGGGTAAGGAATGGAAAGATTGCTATGAGGAAAAACGAAAATAACTCGAATGTACATGTTATCAGAAGTGAAAGTGACTTGCCCTAAATGGCTAATCAAAATAAAAAAAAGGAACGAAGAATACAATCTAAATGAACCAGTAAACTTAGTAGTTGATAAGAGTGATTTATTGAAAGATTCCTTAAATTTGTCATTTCAACCTTTTGGTGATCATGATCAATTAAGAATATTACACGTTAATATTCGAAATTTGAGGAAAAACTGGGACTTGTTAAAGTATGAAATTGAAAGAATGTAACTCAGCTGGGATGTAATAATGCTGACAGAAATAAGTATTAAAATTAAAGAAACGGTACTTTATAAAATTAAAAATTACGAATCCCATTGGAATACAAGGGAAGATACAAAGATGGGAGGTGGCATGGTAATATTTATTAAACAAAAATTTGTTAGTATCGCAACGAACATAAAACTAGACAACAATGATACAATAGAATTAGACATTTCTTGGGAAGAAGAAAAATTTTAAATTCTATTGATCTATAGGCAACCTTCTACAAACGTAAATGCATTTATTAAAGAGCTAAGTAAAAAATTAAAACAGTGTGCTAAATTAGAAAATGTATAATAATAATAATAATAATATAGGTTTGTTGCAGACGCAACCGGAATGGCAAGGATCTGGTGGTCACTAACTGCCATCCGAATTTAAAATTAATAAAATATTAAAAATTACAAAAGTTAAACAATTTAAAAGTTTAAAACGAAAACGATGGCTTGGCTGCAGAGGAAGGGTTGATGGTAATGGGTCGGGGTCATGAATGCCTTACCACCAAGGTTAGACCTACCAGGGAAACAATAGTCCCCGATGGCATTGCCAAACGTGAAGGACAAGTGAGGGGGAAAAGCCGGGTATCATTGTCAATATTTCTTAAAAAATAATAAAATAATAAAATAATACATGAAGTTTAAAGCTTGACTAAAACCAATTATTAATTATGGGCGATATAAACATTGACATTTTGGAAAAAAAACATAAATATTTCAGAAAATAATAAAACAGACTATGCACGAGAACGGTATGAAAATGTACTTGCTAGTCTTGGCTTTGAATCAAAAATAAATACTCCAACGAGATAGGGGTTTCGAAATAATACACCTACTGTATCCTGCAAAGATCACATTTTTATGAGGACGTTTTTGGACAACGTAGGTGTTACTATAAGAAATAAAATTGCTGACCATAATATGACGGCTTTACTTATTGACATGCATAAAAAATGTAAACATGAGAAGAAGGAAGCAACGCAAAATATTATATTAAATGATAATAAAATCCTGCAAGAACTAAAAAATGTTGACTGGAACTATTTAAGGCATTATACTTGTCCTCTCAAAATGTACGATGAAATTGAAATAAGGATTAAAGGGATTTATGCAAAAAATTAAATTAAATGTTCTTGAAATAAAAAATGTTTATCCAGGAAAAATTATATTACAATAAAAACCGCTAGTTTAATAAATGAAAAAAAATAACCTATAGCAGTTAATTAAAAAGAAAAGAGACAATGCTGCTTTACAAACTAAATACAGAAATTTAAAAGCTCTTGTGGTAAAACATATTAAAATGGATAAAGAAACATATTTTCAAAAGATAATAGATGATGACAAGGATAAAAAATTAATGTGGAAACAAATAAATGAGCTTACTGGTAAACACACTTGTAATATTGACGAATTCATTAAAAGAAATTTTCCAGAATCTACTACACTACAAACATGTAATAACCTAAACACCAGTTTTGTAAATCAGGCTTCAAACCTTAAGAATAAATACAAGAGAGAAAAAGTGCACAAAATTAAAGAAACAGAGAGAAGAAAAGAAACCATGTATATTGAATTGGCTACCGTGGAGGATATTAAACAAATATTTAAAACCATCAAGATAAAAAAAATCAGTGGGCACTGATGGTATATTTATGAAACATTTAAATATTGAAAATTCACTCAGTTTCCTGGTACCGTTAATTAACTGCATAATTACGTCAGAGATATGGCCTGATAAACTAAAAACACAAATTTTCACACCTATATATGAAAAAGGAGCTAAAAATAATGTAAATAATTACAGACCAATTGCAATGCAACATGCTATAAACAAAATAGTTGAAAAATATTTTAATATAAAAAAATGTAAAAAATGTATTTTAATGTAAAAATAAAAAAAAAATTTAAATACGTTAAAAATTATATCCGAAAACCAATTTGGGTTTCATAAAAATAAGGGTACAACTGAATCATTAAAACTGTTAAACGACAAACTGACAAAAGCACTAAATGAAGGTAAACATGTCGGTGTTATATTGATTGATTTGCAGAAAGCTTTCGACACCATACATAGAAAACTGTTATTAAAAAAAATGAAAGTTTTCGGATTTAGATGGAAAATTTTGAATATACTGTCTAGCTACTTATTTAATAGAACAAGCTACGTTAAAATTGATTCATGGATGAGTGACAAATTAATTTGTGACGATGGTGTACCACAAGGATCAGTTTTAGGACTGATTCTGTTTTTATTATACATTAATGACATAGATTATTCAATAGAACAGACCAATATACACATTTTTGCTGATGATATTTTTGGCTATCCATTCACGTAAACTATGATTTAATGATGGAAAGGCTTCATATGCAATTTGACCATATAGCTAATTGGTGTAAATTAAATGATGTGTTTATTAGTGAAGAAAAAACTGTTTTTATGAATATTAGAACTCATCACATGGTGAAAAACTAGGACAAACATATACTTTTGAATACCATGACTGAATGTCATGTCACAAAAGAGGTGAAAGAAGCAAAATATCTAGGTGTAACCATTCATTCAAACTGGAAATACAAGCAGCACATTGACTTACTAATTAGGAAAATTAGGAGCATTATGCCAAAGCTATATTATTTAAAAAAAATATACTTAACTTTAAAAACAGGAAAGTAATATATTATGCATGGATTGAATCACACCTCAGATAAGGCATCGGAAATTATGGATTCGCTGCAGAATACCAAATAAAAAGAATTCAAAAGATACAAAATAAAATAGTTAAAATTTTGTTTAAAACCGATGAAAACATCAGGACTCCAGATTTGTATAAAAAGCATGGTATATTAGACGTTATTAAGCTTAGAAATTATGTAGTTCTTCTTAAAAATTGTTTTCCTATATTTAATTATTTGGACAGAAAAGTATTACAGAATCGTAGAAATACTCTTCAGTTAAAGTTACCAATGATAAGAAATAATTGTGGAAGAAGAAATTGTGATTACTATATACCTGAGATTTTTAATCAATTACCAAAACCACTTTTTTTTGCAGACAGGTATAACCTATTAAAACAACAGCTAAAAACTTGGCTATTACAATAGTCACCTGGACTTTTTTTCTTTCTTTTTTTTTGAAGGCTAAATAGCCGGTGGTATGTTAACTAATACTGTTTGTAATGATATATCCTGATTGTCCTGTTATTGTTAAAAATATGTTTATTTGTAATTTGCACTGATTTTGTTTTTGGCCGAAATGAAGGCTTTGTTTTTCACTGTTAACATTTACTTAATTTTTTATTCATTTATTATTTTTTTTCTGTTTTTGACATTTTCATTAAATTGAAACCAACTAATTAACTTTGTTATACAATTTGTTGATTGCCATGTAATTATAAATAATTGTAACCAGTGCCACATACACAAGTACAAGTTAGTACTTCATGTGGCACTTTTTCTTGCACCATAATAAACTAAAAAAAAATTATTATTACGCAACATGGTGGCACCCAGTCTGGCCGACACGCAAAAATCGCTCCCGCTGCAGGCATGGATTTTATCTTTTACAGACCCAATCTACTAATTTGAAATGGATAAACAGGTTGGTAACGTTTCAGTGCTTCGGGGAGACTTTCAGTGTGAGTGTGCGTGACCTATTTGTGATTTTATCTCGTAATCTTTGGAACGAATTGTGGCTCAAATTCGGAGCGAAGATTTGACGCCATTTTTTTCGAACAACGTCACTACGTCATACCTCGTCAAACAAAAACAAATATGTCTTGGTGTCAAGAGTGTGAAAACGTAATACCAACGAACGAAGGAGATGTCTTATGCTGCTTTAACTGTAAGGGCAAATTTCACTACAAATGTTCTGGATTAGCTGTAACCACCATTAAAGCAATGGGAAGGAAAAAAAAGATGAATGGAGCTGCAAAAGATGCAGGAAAACCAGACTTAAGTCAAACACTAACGACGATGACGATGACAACGCGGAAAAAAAACGTGATGAAGACGATAATAATGATACGGGAACTGAAGATAATTGTAATGCTCTTCAGAGAATTTAAGTAAAAATCAACGAGGTTCTTAACGGGATGAAGTTTATTGAAAAACAATACGAAAACATGAGAAAGGAAAATGTGGAAATTAAAAAAGAAAATGCCGACATGAAGAAACGTATACAAGTTTTAGAAGACAAAATGAATAAAATTAGTGAAAACAAATCTGATTCACAGGAACTGGAAACAAAAGTGAATGAAATTAAACAAAGTCAAAATGAAAGTGATCAATATAACAGGAATCGAAATTTGGAGATTTTTGGTATCGATTCCGAAAAAAACGAAGATATGAAAGACACAATACATCGTATCGTTGATGGCCTACAATTACGCAACTTTGAAGACTACTAAATTGAACGGGCACACAGATTACCAACCAAAAGCAAAACCAATCCTGAAACCATTGTTATACAATTCAAAAGTAGAACACATAGAGATGAATGGTTGATTGGAAAAAAAAGGACGAATTACTTATGACGATATATTCAACAATGGTAACAACACAAAAATATACGTGAATGAACATTTAACTCCCTTTTACAAGACCCCATTATGGAAAACAAAAGCTCAACTAAAACAAGAGTTTAAATTCATATGGATAAAAGACGGAAAACTACATGTACGGAAAAGTGAAAATGAGAAATATATCAATACAATAAGAAGTGAAGAGGACCTCGAAAATTTGGTAAAAAGTTTAAAAACTGTAACAATGATGGCCAGAGCTAATGAACAAGGAAGTGTCGAAATTGTCAACGACGTTGTTGATAATTTTGTTGAGCTGAAAAAAAATGTATTGGTACTAATGGTAAGAATGGAATAAGAGGTATTCTAGTTAATATTCGTAGTTGTAGACTTCACTGGGATGAATTTTTAATTGACTTACATAATAGTGACGTCAGTTGGGAGTTTATTGTTTTGAATGAGGTCCACTTAAAAAAAGAAGAGCTAGCTTGTTATGAAATACCTAATTATGTGCAAATTGCGGCTTGTCGAAAACAGCAAAGAGGTGGTGGTGTGGTATTTATCAAAATGGGAATACACATCTTATCACAGGAAATTATCACATTTAACAATAATGATTCCTTAGGTATTTTAATTGATTATGAAGGAGATATTTTCAATATTACTGCTATTTATAGAATGCCATCTTCTAGTAAAATAAAATTTTTGTATGAACTAAAAGTAGTTTTAAAAGAGAAAATTAGAAAGAAAAATGTTACACTATGATTGTTGGCGATCTTAATTTTAATCTACTCAAAGAAACTCAAGACATTTCAGAGAAATTTGATATTGAAAAGTTCGAAAATCTTATGGCATCAAATGGATTTTGCATGCAAATTAATTCTGCAACAAGGGAAGAATACAAATTAAACAAAATTACTAGATCATGCCTTGACGTCATCTACACAAAATTAAAAAAAATTATCTGTAATAGTTTTGTTATAAAAATGAAAGTTGTGGATCATTACTATACTGATGTAAATATTCTGAACAGTAGGTTGATTGAAGCTGAGCTAAAAAAAACTCTACGATTAACAAAAAACTAAATCATGTTAACATTATAAAACAGTTGGACAATGTTGATTGGAATATTTTGGATAAATATACAAACCTAATGACATGTATAATGAGATTGAAAAAATTATTCAAGACATTTATAATGAAAATACTACAGTTGTTATTAAAAAAGCAGCAAAAAAACTATGAAAAATGAATGGATGAATAAAGAACTATTAGCGATAATTATTCATAAGAACAAATTATGGTCAAAAATAAACAAATCACTAAAGCCATCTGAAGAGTTTTAAATTGGAATACAAACTGTGCAAACGAAATTTAACCAAAAAAATTATGACTACTAAAAACGAATTTTATATGAATTTTTTTACTACATACAAAAAGGATAGTACTAAAATTTGGGATAAACTGAATTATTTGATGGGCAAAAAAATTAAACCCAATCTTGATGACCAAATTAAAAATTCATTTGTTGACGAAAGAACAGAAACTCTTTGCAATAAGTTGTTAAAAATTTTACTACAAAAATCACAAACTTAAAAAGAAATAATCCTAAAAAGAATTTGACTGCAGTCACAAATGAATTTAAATCTATTAAAAACACAATAGCAGTTTTGACCCCTACTGAGTATGAAATCAGGGAAATTTTAAACAATATTGCTGTTAAAAAATCTACTGGCTGTGATGGTTTTTATATGGAGCATTTTATACAAACTAAGGCAAATACATCAAAACTTAATTTGAAACTAATTACTGTGATTATTGAGACAGAAATTTGGCCAGAAAATCTCAAGAAACAAATTTTAAGACCAATTTTTAAGAAGGGTAATAAAGCAGATATAAATAATTACAGACCAATTGCTCTACTTCCAGTGCTGAATAAAATTGTAGAAAAATTTTTCGCTACAAGAATGCTTTTTGAATAGATTTCAATTGTTTAACAAAAACCAATTTGGTTATCAAAAAGGAAAAGGCACAGTCAATGCATTAACTTATATTAATAATCATGTTGCAAGAGCATTAAATGAGGGAAAATACGCTGCTGCTATTATGATAGATCTGCAAAAGGCATTTGACACACTAGATAAGGACATAATTAAGGAAAAATTAATTCTTTATGGAATACGTGGAAAAATTTTAAACATTATAATGAGTTATCTTACAAACAGAATGTGTAGCATGAGAATTGATAACAAACTGGGAGAATGGTTAACATTGATTATGGTGTACCTCAAGGCTCTATTTTGGGTCAAATTCTTTTTTTAGTCTATGTTAATGACCTTAAAGAAATAGAATGGAATACATATATTACATTATATGCAGATGATATTTTTATGTTATCTATCCATCTTGATAAGGAAGTCATGATCAATAATTTACAAACCAATTTCAACTTAATTAATAATTACTTTATGCAGAACAAATTGTACATAAGTGTTGAAAAAACATGCTTAATGCCAATTACAACATCTCACATGAACACAGAAAACATTGAAATTGTTGCTCATCACTCAGACTGCTAAATCAGGAATTGTTCACGTAAAAAATTAAAAAAGGTGTCACAATCTCGATATTTGGGCTTGGAAATTGATAAAAATTGGAAATTTTATTACCATGTTGAAGAACTGATCATGAAAGTCAGAAAAATTTTACCAACATTATACAAAGTAAGAGACTCCTTAAACATTAGCAATAGGAAACTTATTTATGAAGCCTGTGTTTTATCCATTGTTAGATACGCATACTCTGTGTATGCATCAACAACTTCTGGACTTATTAATCGTTTACAAAAAATACTTAATAAAGCAGCAAAAGTTCTTTTTGGCAATAAGAATAATGAAAAACACACTAAAGATATTTTTAATGAACATAGGCTAATGACTATACAACAATTAACGGAATATACAGTTATATTGCAATACTATTTTAACATGGAATGGAAAATACCTATTACTAGAAGCGTTAGGAATAACAATAATTGGTTGGTTATACCCTTTTTTAGAAACTCTTACGGGAAAAGAGGTATGAATTTTGTTGTCCAAACTATTTTTAACAAATTGCCACCAGAAATTATAAAATTAAACAAAATCAATAAAGTGAAAAAAGAAGTTAAAGAATGGCTATTTAAATGCTTTGATGGGTTGAATTTCCAAAATATAAAACTTGTTAACTAATGTCAATACTATTATTTTAATTTTTCATTTATTTAGAAAAATTGTAATTGTGCTGTACATTGCCTAAGCTATAATATTAGTACTAATTTTACTATTTATTATATATTATCAATTCTATTATCTTATGTATTATTCATTTGTTATTTTATTATTGGTGTTATAGATTTCATTGGATATAACCTTTGTGCTAATGTATTGTGTAGCTAATTGAAGGAAAAAAATGTACTCTATATAATAATTTTACTTGCCTAAACCAGCACATACAGACTCGAAAGAGACTCGTGCTTCTCATTGTAATTCGTACTTAATGTACTTACTTACTGTATTAAAATTAAATTAAATTAAAATTAAATTATTAATATTATTATTATTATTATTATTATTATTATTATTATTATTTTGAGGAATAATGGCTGTGTTTCTTCGGGATCTTCTTCCGGCAAGCAGTAGCTAAAATCTAGAAACAGTTTCATATGTAATCAAAAAAACTTCAGGATAGACCTTGATGGATGCTAAAAAGAAATTACACTTAAATGGAAGCGGTCTGGTAAACGCACAATTTTTCAAGGGTCGTTGATTGTAGTTGTTTAAAATGAATCGTATGAAAGATTGAAATTGAAAGATTGTAGATAATTGGTAGAATTAGTGGGGAAATAAGAAATTAACCAGATTTTTACTGGACAGATCAAACCAATACGAAGTGTACCGTGCTAACCTAAAGTTTAGCTAACTTATTATGAAAGCTAACCTAATGTATGATCAAATGTGAGGGTGACAGAAAATTGAAGTTTAACTTTTTTCCTCATAGCTTTGTTTTTCTTTTCTTTTTTTTTTCTTACACATAGAAGGGTTGAATAACAAGGAGGGTGACAGAATTTAACAATTTTAAAATGAAAAGTGATAGCTAGCAGTTTGCATCTTCATTTATTCGTCTACCCCTGCTAGTTAATTGTGAACCTCGTCCAGAATTCCGGAGTCGGGACTGTTTTCTGAAAGAACAGAATTGAGTAAATGGACGAATTTAATTCTTTTTTTTCTTAGTGCTACTAACTTTTGATGTCCCCGGTCCGGGAATAGAGGTGACGTACTACCAAGATATTCAATTTCGACGGCATTCTCAGCAGGATGCTCGAGTTGATCCGAGTCCTCTATGGAATTAGGCGGGGTTTGCATAGTTACTCGCCAGACCAGGTCTGGTCTGTCATTAGGGTCAACCTCTCTGGGCTGGAACTGGTCGTGAAACACATTATAACCATGTAAAATCCTAGGTAGAAGACGATTTACATACTCGGTGGCCACGGCCCAACGGTTCTCTCTGGTGCTGGTAGTTACGATTGAGCCGAATCCCATTCAGGCAGAATGAAATTTCGTGATGTTTTCATTCTCTTCGAGTTCAGCTTGGTGGTGGTATTCCATTTTCGCCGTTTCGAATAGTTATGAGTGTTCAAGGAATTCTAGTAGGAATGGCATGTGTTCGTGCAATTTCACTTAAAACAGTTTCCTAGCAACTTGAATTGTAATTTCAGTTCATGAATCGATCAGATGGTGGTGTTTATTGAATACAACAATACTTGAGTCTAACAATTAGAAGTTTATTGATAATTGAACGAAGCGAATTGTTATCGCATTAGTCTTTTGAAACACCGCGGTCACCGTCAATTGAAAACCGACTTTGCCTACAACATTTTTGAAATAAAACCTTTAAATTTGTTTAGTGTCCAACCAATAACTGGTGGTTATGTTCGTTTGAAATGGATTTTTCTTGTGTTAAGCACTTAGGTTTTTTCTCTCTCTTCTATTGACTGTTTTTGCACTGATAGACTGTGAGTGTATTTTAAATGTTAGGAAAAAATCGTTTTTGCTTCTGCATAATTTTCGTGAAAATGTTCAAGTAATTAAGTTTGCGTAGTGGGTTTTACGGGAATAATGTCTGAATTTTGACGCTCAAAGATTTCCCCGACTTTACAAAAACATTACTAATACTAGTATGTAATGTCACCTTGCTGGAACAGTAAAACGATTAAATTATTAGCAGATAAAAAGCTTAAACGTCCCCATAGCATCCTTAGTGCGCACCTTCTTGGTATTATTATTGAATAATTTCTGAGAAACTTGATTGTGGTATGAGTAAATAGCTTAACGTAATGAATAATTTTCACTTACCTTGACGAAAGGAGGGCACTTCCTTTTGGGCGCGGAAACTGTGCAACGACGGTTTCCACAGCTTCCTCTTATTCCTAAAGCTAGGGCCTTAGAGGGCCTCTTTACCTTGATGCTATGGCTCCATGCTTACTGGTCTAGTCCCTGGAGATCAGTGGTGCGGATGGCTCTGGCCTTGCCTGCCACTTGGGGTAGCTGCTAGCAGAGATGGCCCATGGGATACCAGGATATACTACAGGAAGTACCTTGCACCACTGGTGGCGGGTACTGGCTGCAGCTCAAGGTACTTAAGGCCTTGCAGCCCCCTTCAGCCTCACTCTGGGGCCTGGTCCCCTGACCAGCCAAGGCTCTCCCTGAAGTGTGCCATCCTACTAGACGCCCTACTTAGAGCACCCTTGAACCACTGGACAACATCTCCTAAGGAAAGACTGCGTGGCCCTGGAATAAACCCTGAAATCACCATCCTTTCTGGCGTACTTCCTTGTACCGGACATAGTGGGGTTGCATAAAGGTGAATACGGGTCTGTGCAACAATATAAGTAAACAGAAACGAAGCCAGTCACACAGGCGAGCAATTAGAACCTATATTTCGGTACCAATATAATGGGAAGCGGTACCTTCATCATAGGATGGTAAAAAGATAAAAGGATAAAAACACCTTATATAATGGCTATCCAGGTGTCCACTAAACAGGTGTCGTTAAGAGGCAAGTTAAAATGGGTTCTAAAAACAGATAAAATGGACAAAAATCAGACATTTTGTCCGTTTTATCTGTTTTTAGAACCCGTCATAACTTACTTCTTAATGACACCTGTTTGGTGGACACCTGGATAGCCATTATGTAAGGTGTTTTTATCTTTTTATCTTTTTACTATCCTCTGATGAAGGCACCGCATTATATTGACATCGAAATATAAGTTCTAATTGCTATTCGCCTGTGGTACTGGCTTTGTTTCTGTTTACATAGTGATAAGTGGTCTTGCGTTACAATCGCACATTGGTCCCGAATCGCTCGACCATGATGCATTCGAGAAGTTGCCATATGACAGCAACCAATACATGATCGCGGACACTGTTGATTGCACAACGTTCAAAATGACAACTCACAACTTGATCGAATGCCCCTAACCTAGTCATATGAAGTTAACGTGAACTATGGTTTATATTTTACTACAAGACATAGCCAATCGTGAATAAGTAACCTTAATGGGTCGTGTGACGTGAAATCTAAAAATGTCTCGCAAGACTGAAAAATTGTTTACAACAATGGTTCAAAAGGGTTAAACTGACTGATGAATCGTAGCAAAAGCTCAGCTTCCTTCATTAAAGTCGATATATAAGCAAAAGGTTAATACTAAATGTGAACAAACATCGTAATGGGAAGGAGTTTGTAGCACTATAAATGCACAAATAAAAAAAATAAAATTGTGAGGGCCGATGCATACAGTTAAAAATTCAAAAACAGTGGTTACTTAAAGGCAATACACGTTATTACGTGCTGTCATTAATACCTGTTCTAACTGACTGAGTGACAGAAACAAAACAAGATAAGTGATAAAAAGATGAACTATCTACCGTAATTAGAACACAAAAGAAAAATCTCGTTAAAATGGTGGGTGGAGCTCACCCTAGTATCATCCTAAGAGCTGGATCTTGTGTCTAAAAAATGAAATTTACAATAAATAGGAAAATGAAATGAGAAAAAATAACGTAATTTAAAATTGAGCAGTTGCGATTGTCTCTACAAAACACAGCTTACTAAAAATCTGAGTGTAAACTCAGTGAAGGCAATGTCACAGATCATTGTTCGATGTTCAATCAAAGAAATTTTGGTAAGAAATGAAAGATAGAGGTATGTATACGAAAAGCAAAATAATATGGGGAAAGAGAATATGTTACGAGCAACATTTCAAGTTCTTCTAAAGGAAAGGATGTGTGCATAAAGCAGAATTACGTGAGACAAACACGCCAAGTTTCGAATTTAATGATGATTAATGAGCCATCATAACGGGAAAACTAACACTTCAGGAAAACTATGAGGTCAAACACGAATATGCAATTGACATAGTTTAGAGGACTTGTAAAGGAAAGGAGAAATATCAGTTATAGCCTTTATCAAAAAGGCGATTAGGTATTATAACTAGGAAAGTTTTATAATACATAGACAAATGAGGATAAAAGTGAAAGTCACAATTGATGCTAAACCAGCCGTATTGGTATTCGTTCAGTGTCGTCGTGCGCGTGCATGCGAATGTTATAACAAAAAAGGAACAGATGTTACCGATGACAAAAAGGATGTACATCGATCAATGTCTAAGTATGTGACAGGTGGTCGGCTAGCTGATGAATGTGTCAATAGCAGACTCGAGTATAAATACCAAAGTCATTGCCAATGCATCTTTGAACGACCAAACTTGAACCCACTTCTCTTAGGTGATTAACCTAACCTATATTGTAAACGTATGTTTTTTAGAAATAAATTAAGTTTTAATCATGATTAAATTCTTTAAATATAATATGTAGGTTAATAGAGTGTTTAAATATACCTACATTTAACGAAACTTTAAAATGTAGTTTATTCATCGTCTTTTTTATGTTTCTTTTTTTTACTAGCTATTAAATGTTGTTGCTTTTATTGTGTGAATAAAAATGATAATAGTAATAATATCACATTTAAAATTATACGTACATTTCAGGAAATGTATGAACAGCTCCCGTGACTTCTACAATGTAACCACGATATACAACTTTTTTATTCAGCCAGTAAACTGGAAATTTCTTATGAAATATTTTCTAATATGGTCGAATATGACAGACGAACCTTGAGTGCTATACGAATGTGATAACTTAATCATTAAAGTCGAACTCAAAGAAATGGTCTCGCTTAAGGCACTAGAATTAAACAGTCTTGCAATAATGACAAAACTACAATTTAAGAATTTAATAAGGAAAGCACCATTTATTAACTGTTGGTTAAGAATATGATCAAGTCAAGGTGCAACAGCAGTTACTCGAACATTATCAATAAGATAATATGGTTATGCATTTGTTTATTTCTTACGTTTTAGCAGACTATCAAATATTAATACAAATAGCTAGCTATCAACATTAAATCTAAATATTTCTATGTTTGGTAAATGTCTGAAATTTAGCATTAATGATTGGGAGGTTATATCTACAATTTAGCCTGCATGGGACCTTTCCGTTCCGAATTGGTTATTTAAAGACGGTCACCTGATAGCAAAAGTCAAAGCACGGAATATAGTAATGTTCACGAACGGTGTATATGATGTAACTTTGGATTTGACTCAGTTTAAAGAATAGTGTGCACGTTGTAAATTGTGGTGTACAGAATTGCGTAAAGTAATGTGAATTACAACTAGCCTAACTTGAGATGGTAAGACGGGCAATAAGTCTCCTTTCTTCTCTTTTTAGATCTCCGGACATTTATGCAAAATGTAATGATCATCATTCCCAGTTCTTCCCGTAAATTATATAAATTTTGGTGCTGATGTCTTTGCAACAGTGAGTGAGTGGGAGAATCAGACACGTGTTTACATACGGAAATACGTTCCGAATGCATTTTCCTACACACCAACCGGAATTAAAATTTCCATGTTTATGGGCTGACAGATTTCCCCTCAATTACCCATATTGAGAGCTCAAATAAAGATGTCATAGATCCAGATAGCTGTGTTATTAACACTTGGTGAAATCGGGGTTCAGTATTCAAAACTGGAAAATGATCAGTTTTGTTCAGCTGAATCGAAACCAAATTGATTTGACAGTTCAGCAAATCACAAAACTAGTTGATGAGGTTAATGGGGTATTGGAGTTGATGGGGTATATTGAAAAGTACTGCATTAACATTGCTGATGTCGTTCCACAATGTAAAGCGTGTTTCAAAAATTAATAGAAACTTACTACTTTTGTTTTTAACAATAATGAAAAGCTTTGTTTTTAACACTAAATGAAAGATACTTCCAAATTAACGTCATGTTTCTAAAACTGTTGAAAAGTACTAAGATGATTACTACAACAACATCATAAAACTAGTTGAAAAGTATTTAAATGACGTCTGTATAAAACATTACTGAAAAGTACTATAATGACGCTAGTTTAAACTGATTGAAAAGTAATTCAAACATACTACAATGACACCATAAAACTGGTTGGAAAGCATGGTAGTATCGCGTTGGAATATTAAATGGGTGAACGGGTTCTATAAAATGATAGTGTAAAAAGGCTTTAGACAAGATCGAGAAGTTTAACTCAAATGTCAATGTCGTTGTACATGAAAATTGCTTTTTTTGTAGGATCACGGTATGTTATCATACGTAATATCCCAAGAGCTAAGGAAATTATCGATAATTTTTTTAAACCCGAGTGTTTTGGCCCCTATAAACTCACTAGTGCTATTTAGGCAGACATTAATTTCACGAGTGCAAAGCATGAGTGAAATTATCTGCCAATAAATAGCACGAGTGAGTTTAATGGACCAAAACACGAGTGTTGAAAAAAATTGATAATATTCAATAGCTCGCGGGGTATTTAGTTACAGATTTTTTCGTCACGTTTCATTATTCAGCATGCTTAATTACGTACGCAGAATTTAAAAAAAATTATAAAAGTCAATGCTGGCCTCCATATTGGCGCGGCGATTTGCACCACGGCCGCCTGGAATAAAATTGATATTTGCCGCCGCTGAAGCATGTCTCGTTGGCACACGCATACAAACATTTTTACTTTAAATAATTCCGTAATAATAAATTAGTAAATGTAGTAAATTGCAAGAGTAAGTAAAAAAATCAATGACCTACTGTAGAGGAGCGTATTAAATTTCATAATGGCGCTCAGAAATTGTTGCTAGGTTACATTTACGTTAGGTCTAATGACGCAGCTGGGCTAACGGACTTTGCTACGGCCTTCTACGTGTGACTGCAGGCATTGCTAGGTTACGCAGAGGGTATTTCGAGAGAAAGGCCTTTCGGATTGTTATTGGTAGGAAAATACATACCTTTATTTGAAATGAATGCAACAAACTTATCGTAACATGTCAATATTGTAATGTTTGAAGCGAGCGACACTTGGAAGCACATCAACTTCAGATAACGCTAGCCACAATTTGCATTACAGTGCGTCGACCAATGAAAGCTACCAGGATATTGCTTTTTAATTTAGTTTTAAATTTACCCAATGAACATCAACTTACAGTGATAACACCACACTAGCTTTCAAAAGCTAATGAAGTGTTATCACTGTAAGTCGGTTATGATTGGACGAATTTAGTACACAATCAAGTAAGCACATTTCTGTCAGGGAAATTCTCAATGATATATCGTTAGTTTCTTTTCATATTAAGATGCATTATAGAGTTAAAATTCCTATGAATATATTAAAACGTGAACTTTACGAAAATGACAGGCAAACTATATGGTTTTGCGAAAACATCCTACATAACAACAAATGTGCCAATGATCCATACAACCATGAACTTAGATTCGTTACAGAAAAATTTGACGGCTACAATCTTTCAATCAAAAATGTACATTTTAGTATGAATGGTTAAAAAATGCGTTATGCTGTTAAAAAAGACACTCAGCTCGAAGCACAAAACTTTAAAAACTCCGGTACCTAATATTTCGGAGCAATAAAGTGGTTGGCTCCATTTTCAAAGGTTAAAAATAAAAACAAACTCACAAACTCAACAACCAGCTTACCAGGTCGCCATGTTGGATGTTGAATAAAATGCAGGAGTGAATTCTGGAAGTCAAGGAAGGTTACAAATTCTACGGGGGAGGAAGAGAGTAAGCACAGCTGAGGGTTGAATGGCAAAAAGGAAAGTGCAAAGGAGAGGGGGGGAGGATAAGGAGAAAAAAACACAGCAACACTAACGAAAATCAATTTCTTCTTAATTTTTTTATTTTATGCGGGGGGGGGTGAAAAGGTGGCCTGGTATAAGCTGAAAGGATTAAACACGGGGGGGGGGGATTCCGAGGGTAAGTGGAGAGAGTTAAGTGTGGTAGACACGTTTTTTAAGTTTATTATTAAGGACCTTTTTCTGCTTGGATAGAAAACCTGGAAAGTGAATAGAAAAGAATTTGACCCAGGCTTGGAGGTTGGAGTGAACTGGATTCTGGAAATTAAACAATAAGTCGTTGTGCAGAAGGATAAGAAATATTTCCAAGTTAAATCTATTGTAAAAATGAGTTTCATAAGTACAGCAGGCATTAAGTACAGACGCTCAGCTGTACTTGCTACCTTCCTCCCCCTTAGAATTTGTAACCTTCCTTGACTTCCAGAATTAACTCCTGTATTTTATTCAACATTTAACATGGCGAGATGGTAAGCTGGTTGTCGAATTTGTGAGTTTGTTTTTATTTTTAACCTTTGAAAATGGAGCAAACCACTGTCAGTGGGGATTTCCAGTTGAGGTCTAAACACGACCGGGCCTAATGTAAGCCCCGGCCTAGCAAGACCTCGACCTCAGGACTAAGCTTCGGACCAAATTTACTGGTGATTTCAATGCTAGTCTAAGTTGGGGACTTACTAGTACAGTACTAGCTAGACCCCAACCTTTGGCCTAAAGTAGTACTGGGTAATCTTGGCGATTTCCATGTTGAGGTCTAGCTAGTACAGTACTCTGATTGGTTAATACCCTTCAAGTGACGTCATATCACCTGTAAACACTATCAACACGTTTAGGTTCTCCAAGATACGTCGAGATTCGTTTATCAAATTGTTTTCAAGCAAATTTCGGTGATTTTTCTTATTCGGTTTTCAATATAGCAGTTTTTGTAAAAACTTAATTGTGACTGAATCAGTTTTTAAAAAATATTTTCTTCCCAAATTTATCAGATTTCAGTTTAAAATTACATAAACAGGCCGGTAGCTAGCTATTGAAGATTGGGGGTTGGGTTAAGGATATATTTTGGACGTCTAGGCTATATAATGAATGCCAATGAACTGTTGTGTGCAAGCATGGCAATAGGGGAGAAATATTTTTCAAAAGGACTGTCAAGAGCTGAAAAAGTAGTGAAATCTTTTGTCAGTTTTATCCTAATCGATCTAAATGGTATTACTGCAAAAAACTTACACATTTTAAAGCAACATGTTCCAGTTTTTCAAAAATTAAAAAATATGGGAAAAAAATGGCAAAACCTTTCACTCAGTTTTGTTCAAAACAATTTGAGGTATGATTGGAGAAAAGTTTTTAAATATAATATGAAGTCGACATGCTCCATTTTAATTTTTTTTCTCCCTTGACTCAGGGATGTTAGGTAAATGTTTCCCTCATTTAGTGTCCTTTGGGTCGCTTTTGTCCTCTAATTTGAGATCTTATGGACTCTTATTGTCAAATTGTATCTTCGAATTTTTTTGGAATTTTCACTTTTCAACTTAGTTTTTAATTTTGCCAGCTATACCCGATTTTCATGAAGTACAGATTTAGTTCACGTTCTGTTTTAACTAAAACAATGACAGAATGGGCTAGCAGACGAACTAGTAAACGGAATTTGTGACATTTCACGACTTCAGACAGCGAAAACTTCGCAGAAATCGTTTACTAAGTTTTGTTTTATGCAGTTTTGTTAACGTTTCTGCCTTACTTAAGAA